>JBBYHH010694657.1:0-10076 GCA_038382905.1 Daphne laureola
TCATCCTACTGTCCGGCAGGCGGCTATTTTCTTCAAGAGATGGAGGCGACGCGGCGATCGAGTTGCTAAAACCAGCTTACCGGGATTTTTACGAAGGTTAGCTGACACTCCTGATCCTTCTGATGAACTCCCAGTGGAAGTTGTTTTCTATCACCTTCACAAAGCGGTGGTTGATCAGGTTGCTCAGAGTTTCATTTTGTTCGGTCCATGTGCTTGAGTCAGCTTCTTCAGGCCCATGATTTGAGGTAAATGGCTTATTTTTCTCCTTGTTCTACTGCCCGTCCTTTGGACCAATGCCTTCTAGAGGTAAAGGGTGTCGTCCCCAATGGCTATTGGGCTGAAGTCAAGCATTTTAAAAGTAAGGCCACTCCGGACTTGGTTCGGGAGTGGCAATCAACCTATTTTTTATCCCGGTCCATCCATACTCGGGTTCCTATGAATAATTGTAAAGTGTATGAACCTGGCGTTGGTTGGATGGTTATCTTCAAGGCCCATCTTAAGTGTGGGCTCCATTTTCCTACCCATCCTTTACTCCATTAGCTGGGCAAAGCCAATGAGGTAGCATTCAACCAATTAAGTCCCAACACCTATAGTCATATAAACGCTTTTCTCACCCTTTGTGTTGTGTTCGGGGTATCTCCTATCCTTATGACATTTCTCTAATATTATAAAATAATGACCAAGGCTTGGAGTTGTTTCTACTACTTCAGGTTCTGAGGAACGTCCACAATAAAGTATAACTTTGCTTGGAAATGTCCAACCAGCCATAAAAGTTGGCATAAAGAATTCTTCTTCATGTAGGTGGATCCCTCCTGGAAACTTCAGACTGCCTGGAAGGTTGGGGATCTCCTCGATATCAAGGTTCCTCGGCGTCTTCTCAATGACCCCATCTCAAAGGAAAATTACACCAAGTTTCATAATAAACTTCATTAATTAGTTAACTAGTTCGGCGATGATCTCGGAGAATTGTTTCCGGTGACACTCCATTGGCATTTGGTTAACAAGGGCATTCTTACACACCTCAGGTTAATAAAAGGTGACCTCAGTTCTCTTAGGGTTCGGGCTTCTCCTCCATTAACTCGAGATGTAGCCTTGGTTCGACGTCTCTATCGGGAAATATCTCATGATGATTTTGTTAAAGGTTTCTTTTTTATCCTTGGTGCTTTTGTTCATCTTTAGTATTAACTCTAATTTATTTTGTACTTTTTTAGAGATGAGCTTTTCTTCAGACGACGATTTCAATTTTAAGGACATCTTCTGGTGTACCGTAGATGGTCTGCCTGCTCAGGCTTTAACGAAGGAGGCCGAACCCACTCCTAAACAGGTTCAAAAGAAGAAGAAGGGTTCTGGTTCGGGTGTTCCTATTACGGAAGGAGTAGAGGACGCCCCTGATTGTGCTTCAGAAGCACCTGAACTTGAATGTCATAGAGCCTCGGGAAACGAAGGCCCCCATCCTAGAGCTTCGAGTGAGAATATTTTCCACATCTCTGCTGGTGTAACTTGTGATCAGGTCTATGAGTCCATTGAGGCTCTTGATGCAAAGAGGAGGAAGATCGCAAGGGACAAATATAAAAAGTTCATCCCTTCTAGTGAGGCGCTCGAGGATGTACTACTGATGGAGTGCATGTTAGGTAAGGATAGGATATCAGTTAAGTTGAAGTGTCTCCCTTTCTTGCCAATCTTTTATAACTTGAGCCGGATGTTCGGGGATGATCCTCTTCACTACTTGTCCCATTTTCATTTTTGCACTCTATGTCTAGATTGGAGAGACATCCAGGAGAAAAGGCATCAATAGAGGGATGCCCATCTCCAATGCTTGGGTATGGATATGATCCCTCGGGAACCTGGTTGGTTGAACCTATGAGGACCAAAGTCTTTTGGATGAAGAAGAAGCTAGGGCCATGGCTCCGGAGCTGTGGAGGGGGATCACGATAGCTGGACCATGGATGAGCTCCAAACTCTCCTCTCGGACCTGGATGTGGTGGCTTCTAAGGTGGCGGTTCAAGATGCCTAGGTAATTTCATTTGTTTCTCTGTTAGCTTTCATTTCTAGTGTTGACATGCTTTTGATTACAGATCCATTGTGTGGCCGGATGGGTGGTTCAACTGGTTCAAGCTAGTAGCATTGTTCGGTCTCAAGCTGAGCTTAGGGCGACTCAGGCTTTGTCATTTATTGCCAAGATGATCTAAAGGATCAATATTTATGAACAAGTCTTAGGTGAAGAGTAAGTCCATCTGAGTCATTCAAGCTTCCAGTTGATGAGGTTCGGGCCTAGGTTCAACTTGTAACGGGTACTGAGGTTAAGGTAGCAGCTTTTGTTAAGGCCGAAGAGGCTTTGGCCAAAGTGATGGCTTCTCGAATGGCTCGGTTGAGGCCCATTAAAGATGAAGCTTTTGAGCTGAAGGGAAAAGTGAAACTTCTGAAGAAGAAAGTTGATCATTCTGGGGTTGACTTTACCAATCTGAAGAATTTTCATGTACTTGAGAAGAAAGAGTTTCAGGAGAAGATCAACGGGCTTGAGGCTAAGGTGAAGAAAGCTTCTCAGAAGATCTCTGGGTTTGGCCAGAAAATAAAGGATGTGGCCGTTCAGGCCGCATGTAAATTTCATGAAGGCTTCTTCCTGCCCCGGAGACAGATAGTAGACCTCAACCCAGGGTTGATCTTTCTAGTCTTAATGCTAAGGAATGGTACAACTTGGACCCTTCTTGGTTTCGCCTGGACTTCTTACGGCCCCGATGCCATCCAAGGCAGTACTCCCTAAACCTTCAGACTTTCCTTCTAAGGAGCCTCATGTAGCCAACCCTTCTGATTTGCAATCTTAGGTTACATTTGTTAATGGCCTTTGGACTTTGATCTTTTTTTAATGGCCTTCGGGATTTGTTCTTTTGTTAATGGCATTCAGGCTTTATCCTTTTGTTAATGAACATAGTACTTTTCAGCCATTGATTTTTATAGAGGTTCGGGATAAGGCTACATCATCTCCTTTGCTTTTATTGGATCTTTTGAAAACATGTCATTTACACGTAAAATTTCTTGAGTGCTTCAGAGTGGTAAGAATGTTCGAGCTCTCTCCCTTCTTCATCCCAAAGTTTGTATACTCCTTTTCGATATTCATGAATCACTTTAAAAGGTCCTTCCTATATTTCCCCGAACACTCCTTCTTTGGGTCTTCTTGACCCCAACTTTGTTTACCTTAGGATGAAATCTCCAACTTTTATTCCTTTTCTCCTTACTTTTACATTGATGGACTTGGCGATTTTTTCTTGAAAGGCTTTCCTTCTGAGTTCGGCTTGCTCTCTTCTGCCTTCGAGCAAATCCAAGCTAGTCCTTAACCTTTTTTCATTTTGAAATTCTTGGAATGCTTGGGCCCGAAGGGATGGATAAGTTACTTCTATCAGGATCAATGCTTCAGTGGAAAGAGGGTCTCCTCGGTGGCTCTCCTGGTGGTGGTTCGGTAGCTCCAAAGGACATGTGGGAGTTCACCGCGCCATTTTCCCTTGGACTTTCCCAATTTTTTATTCAAACCTTCTTTAATGGTTTGGTTTGAGACTTCGACTTGCCCGTTACTTTGTAGGTGTTCTAAAGGTGCAAAGTGGAGTTTAATGTCAAACTCTTCTGTGAAGTCTTGTAACCTAGAGTCAGTGAACTATGATCCATTATCTGCGACGATAATCTTTGGGCACCCGAACCTACATATGATGTTTTTCCAAACAAATTTTTGTATGTTTTCGATGGTAATACTGGCCAGGGGTTTGGCTTCAATCCATTTTTTGAAATAATCAATGACAACTAAACAATACTTCAAGCCTCCGGGTGCCATGGGTAATGCTCCAATGAGGTCGATTCCCCAGATTAAAAATGGGATCGGGTAATCTGCCGAGCTTACGAGTTCGAACGGTAATCTTTGAATGTGGGCGTGTTCTTGGCACCTCCGGCACTTGTTTACTAATTTTAGGCTTGCTCCTTCATGTTCGGCCAAAAGTATCCTTGCCTTAGAATAATTTCCGCCAATGCGTCTACTTTGATATGCGATCCACAAGTTCCTTCATGGACATCAGTTAGAATCTCCTTAGTCTCTTCTTCTCTGATGCACTTTTGTAAGAGGGATGTGAAACCTCTCATATACAAGTTATCCCCAATGGCCACAAACTTCCTTAATTGTCTTCGCGTTCTTGTCACTTTTGTAGTTTCTTTGGGTAATATGCCTTCAGTTAAGAGTTTCCAATACGGCCGACGCCACCCCGAGGTGATGTTCAGAAGTCGAATTGAGTGTATACTTGATTGGCTTCTTTCTTCATCATATTGCTCATATTTTGAAAGTGAGTCAGCTTCGGCGTTCATCGCCCTAGGGATCTTTTCTATGCGTAGCTGCTCAAATTCCATTATTAGTCTCTTGGCTACGTCCACGTATTTCCTTAGGTTATGTTCCCTGAATTCATACTCTCCATTCATTTGCTGAACCAATAGGTTCAAATTGTTGTACGCAATAAGGAAATGAATGCCCGTTCTTTTGGCTAACTCTAGCCCTGATATGAGGGCTTCATATTCGGCCACATTGTTTGTAACTGGGAAAGTAAATTTGATGGATCGAGTAACCTTCATCTCTTCGGGGCCCTGAAGCACTACTCCTGCTCCTTGCTTTTATGCCCTCGGAGGCACCATCTACATGTAGAGTCCATACTGGATAATTCGTGGCTTCGGGAGTCTGATCATCCGATTCATAGGGTAGTTCGGCTATGAAATCTGCTAGTACTTGTACCTTAATGACTCTTCTTGCTTCGTACATGATTTCTTATTCCGATAGCTCGATGTACCATTCAGAAAATCTCCTAGAATGATCTATTTTCCTCATGATATATTTTAAGGGTAGATTGGTTCGGACCGATATAGTGTATCCTAGGAAATAAGGTTTTAACCTTTAGGCTGAGATGATGAGGGGATAGATTATCTTTTGCAACATCGGGTACCTGACTTCTGCTCAATGTAAGGATTTTCTTACATTATAGACTGGCCATTGTTGTCCTTTTCATTCTCCTGAACTAGGACCGAGCTCACTCCTTTTTCCCCGACCGCCAAATATATTATCAAAGGCTTGCCCTCGGTGGGTTGTCTTAGGGTTGACATTTCATCCAAGTATGCTTTTATCCCTTCCCATGCGTTCTGGCATTCGGGGCTCCATATGAAATTGGTCCTTTGAACTGCCTCTTGCTCTTTTCTCAACTTCTCACCTTTGGCGACCCCGATCCTCTCAGGTTTGGCCCATTCTTTGACAAGCAATTTAAAAAATGGCCTACATTTATCTCTATATCTTGATATGAATCTTCTTAAAGCTGTTATTCGCCCGAGTAACCTTTGTACATCTTTGATGGAAGTTGAGGTTTTTGTATTCATGAGGGCTTTTATCTTCATTGGGTTTGCATCTATGCCTCACTCCGATACCATGAATCCGAGGAACATTCATGCTTTCATACCGAACACACATTTATCAGGGTTGAGTCTCAGACTGTACCATCTGAGTCGCTCAAAGACTTCCTCTATATCCCAGATCAAGTCATCTTCTTCCTTGCCTTTGATAATAATGTCATCCACGTAAACCTCAAGGTTTTGACCAATTTGATCTCTGAATATCCGGTCCATGAGTCTTTGGTAAGTGGCTCTGTCATTTTTAAGTCCGAAGGGTATCATTTTGTAACAATGTATGCCGGAGTTACTGATGAATGAGGTCTTTTCCTCATCTTCAGGATTCATTCAAATTTGGTGGTATCTGCTGTAGGCATCAAGAAATCTGAGTCTGGCATGCACGACTGTTGAATCTACCAGCCTGTCTATTGGTGGTGTTGGATATGAGTCCTTCGGGAAGGCATCATTTATGTTGGTAAAATCAATGCACATGTGTAGTTTTTTACTATCCTCTCGGGATGCGACCACTGGGTTACTCAACCATTCTGGATAAGAGGCTTATGTGATGACACCAACATTGAGAAGTTTCGAAATCTGTTCCTTGATGAAGGTTCTTTTAAGGGGGTGTTATTACACTTCTTTTCCTTTATCGATCTTGCATTCGGATCAACGTAAAGGTTGTGTTGAATTACTTTAGGGTTGATCCCAGGCATGTCACTCGGAGATTAGGTAAAAAGATCTTTATTTGACTGAAGCAGGCTTACAAGTTTTTCTTTACTTCTCTCTAGAAGGTTACTCGTAATTCGTGTAGATCGATCCTCTATAACTATGACTTCTTCCATAATTAGGTCATCGGTTTCTTATTCCTTCGGGTTTTCAGGCTTCGGGTATTTTTGACTGATGGCCATTACATCTTTTGCCTCCTTTTGATTGACATAGATGGACGCATCTTCTTCATCGGTTTAGAATGTCACTGTCAAGTACTTGACGTCTCTCCTCATGTGAATGACACCTTGAGTGTCTCTAATGATGATGGCATTGTACGCCGAGGGCACGTTGATAACCAACCACTTGATCATTAGAGTCATGTACCTTATCTCTCTTTTGGGACCCAAACCCATGAAAATTATTGGGAGTTCGATGCATCCGAGGATAGGTAATTCATGCAGTCCCACTCCGTATGTAGCAGTTTTCACTAGGGTGAGCTTGCTTGACTTTAGATTTAGTCTTTTGAATGTTTTGGTGAATAGTGCATCTGTGTTCGAGCCATCATCACAAAAGACTCTTTTGACATCGATCATCCCGACTCTGACAGTGATGCCCAGTGGGTTATAGTGTGAGATTCTCACTTTGGTGCCATTGGGTCTCTTCACTTTATTCCAGGACCCCCCGTAGTTGAGTGATGCGACCTCTGTTGCCTTTCTTTTTCTTTTGTTGGATCCCAGGATTGTGGTGATAGTATTGATTATCCCATTGGCTCGACCTGGGGACTTCCTCCTTCCCCTTTTGTCTAAATCTGACTCTTTATTGTCATTCCTTTCTTTTCCTCGGGCTCGCCTCTCTCATTCTCCCGAGGGTAGTTTTAGGTATTGCGCCAGGGAGTCCTTTTTGATCAAGTGCTCAATGTGCCTTTTTATCTGATAGCACTACTTGGTATCATGGTCATTCTCCCGATGGAATTGGTAGTATTTGGTCTCATTGCGCTTGACTCCCTCAAGCATTGTCCTCGGCCAGCTCAAATTTCCTTCCTTCTTGAGCACCGCTAGTACATTGGTTTGGGAAGTGTTCAAAGGGGTTAGTGATATGGGTTTTCTAAACCCCTTTCTTTTCCCTCCCCATCCTTCCGAACTCCTTGGACTGCTCCTTTGATTCTCTGTTCTTTGCTCGTGTGTATCTCTGACTTCGGTCCTGGCTTCCCATTGAGACAACAACTCCTAAGCTATCATGTGTTTATGGGTCACCAAATACATTTCTTCAACCGATGAAGGGTTCTATCTTGATAGCTCATACGCCAATCTGGAGTTAGGTAACAACGCTTTCATGAAAGCTATGATGCGGATGAGCCATGATGCTTTCATTCGGTCTTTTCTTGATGTCAAACATCAGGAAGGCTCGCTTAGCCGATCGCTTCCTCTTGATAAAGTGGGCAGTGAATTTAGTAGCAAGTTCTCTGAAAGAAGAAATTGAGTCCGATGGCAAACCATTGTACCAGGTCAAGGCTGGCCCTGCGAGGCCTACTTCAAGACATTTACATAAGGCAGCTTCATCCGCCCTTTTCAGTTCCATTGCTCTGTTGTACTTTCTTATGAATGCATCCGAGTCTCCCATACCATGATATATCTACCATGGCTGCAGTAGATAAAAGACTCTCAACATCAGACTATCCTGAATTTGGCTGGTGAATGGCCCTTCTTCCTTTGAGGGACCCCAGGAACTTGCTTCTGATGTCCTTCTAGGGTCCCTCTATACTTCTTCCAACCTTTTCATCATTTGTCTGATGACTGCATCTCTGGGATCCTCTGTGATGAGGCGTTCTAGTCTTGGGGACCGATCTCGGGTTGTTTGGATTCTAGATGATCGAGATCTTATTGTTTGTCTCTCTCTTGATTAGCATTGGACGAGTTTGATGTTGGGGGTTTGGACCCTCTCTATTTTGGGCATGATGTTAGAGTGTGAAGCCATGGTTCTATTACAGGAATGTCCCATCCTCCGGTATTTGTTCAACTATTCTTTAGCTAGGACCATCTTGATTGTCCTGATTATAGCGAGGTTCGGAAGATCTGATGCATCCCTAAAATTGCACCTGTCAAAGCTTGAAGATTCCCTGAGGCTAGTCCTTTCATTGGTTGGACCAGTTGATGTCCACTCAGGTTTGTTCTCCATGTATCTAGGGTCTGCTGAACCTTCGCTGAGAGAAGCTTCACTTTCGGGTAGTGTTTTGTGGGAATGGGGCCCCCCCTCCAACCTACGATGGTTAATGTTATCCTGAGGGTCTCCTCCATTCCCACAGACAACACCATTTTGTGGTGGTTCTTCCGTGTGGATCACCATGCTTTTTAACTTCTGCGCCTGGTTTTGGTTACATTAATCTCCATTCTCTTGATAGGCCAGGTTCACCTGTGCAAGCAACAGAATCTGTAGACCACGGTAGAGTTTTGCCCGGTGGTGGGTCCTCTGATGCTTAAGTCAGTATAATGGGTGAGCAAAGGGAATGTGCAAGACCTTGGACAGAGTGAATAGTTACCTCAAATGAAGGAATGAGGTAGGCTTATATAGTCCTGTATAATAGAGTGGCACATCCATAATGTTTTGATTGAAAGAGGCAGTTGGTGTTAGAGGACACATGGTGGATGTGTCCTGGAGGCTGGTTATCGGGTAATAACGTGTTGAGGGCATGCCTGCGGTCCACATGCTTCTGTCTCTGGGTGGTATGTCCTTGGTCATTTTTAATGGGCCCCCTTTCCTGGGTTGGTGACTTAAGCTTCTGTATGGGCATTTTTGGGTCTGGTAGTCCCAATCTAGGGCTTTGCGACTTAGCTCGGGCCTATCTGCCATCAGTATCTGTGTCAGATTGCAAGCAAATCCAAAGGAGTCAAACTTGAAGTGTGTCAAAAGGATTTTTAGATATCTGGTTGATACACCAGAATTGGGACTATGGTATCCCAAGGAAACTTCCTTTGAGCTACATTGATAGAATGAATCAGACTTTACTGGTAGCAAGATAGACATGAAGTTAACTAGTGGAACATGTCAGTTTTTGGGAAAGTATCTTATATCTTGGTTCTCTAGGAAGCAAAACTCAGTGGCATTCTCCATAGCTGAAGCATAATACATAGGTACATGAAGTTGTGTGGCACAAATCCTATGGATGACTAAAAAATTTAAGGATTATGGACACAACTTTAGAAATGTACCAATCATATGTGACAATACAAGTGCCATCTGCATAGCTAAGAATCTTGTACATCACTCAAGGTCTAAACACATAGAAGTGAGATATCACTTCAATAGGGAACATGTGGCAAATGAAGATATGACTATGGAATTTGTTGATACAACAAATCAACTGGAAGACATCTTCACCAAGCCACTGAATGAAGAAATGTTCAGTTTCATTAGAAGAGAGCTAGTCCTCAACAATCCAAGGTGAAATATACACATCCCTAACTCCTATGGAGTTAAAGATAAAAGGTTATGAAAATTGATTTCATAATCATATAGTCTTACAAACTCTACAACAGAACTGTACATTAAATTAGTCCAAAGCATATTTTCAAAAGTTTTACAACTATTTTCAGAAACTCAATACATCAACACATTGATGGTACTAGCATTTAAAAAAAAACATGCTTTCATTTATTTTTTCTAGTTTTCAAAAGGGATATCCTTCTAGTTGCAAGTTCAAATTACTATCTCATTTCAAATTATTGCCTCTTAGTTTTCAAAACACAAAACTTGGACTAAGCATAAATTTTTTGTTCATGTCAATAAATTTTGTTTGTTTAATCAACAAGTTGATACTCATCCTATCAACATGTTGATACATGTTATCTGCATAATTTTCTTTGACTTAAGCTTTGACTTTGTTGTCTGCATTTGTTTGTTTAAAAGTGCTTCAAATATGTGAAGATGGATTTGTGAGTTAGCTTTATGTAAGCTCACTCTACTCCTTGTGT
>JBBYHH010694668.1:0-10075 GCA_038382905.1 Daphne laureola
ATGCATGTCATGAATATGGATTTCATGTATGTAATTGAGTTTTAAGAATGGAGTGAAATTATATGCATGTGATTTCCATGTATGTGAAGTTTTATTTGCACACCCCTAGTTCCGCAAATGGAATTTTAAAGTATGTTCCAACCGAGGGAACACTTGGAGCAAACTTGAGAATTCAAGCAACAAGGGACCGGTGCACCACAGAGCCCCCCGCCCGACATTGCCATCACTCGCCACCGCACTGCCCACTTCCACCAGGCCGGGATCGGGGTGGTGGTGACATGTGATCCCTTCAAGAATTGGTGTTTAATTTTTAGCTAAACTCTTCCACTTTAACCCTAACCAATTGCATATAAATAAAGCATCAATCTGCCTAAAAATCATACGAAAAATTCCACCAATAAAATAAGTTCTCCGTCTTTTTTTTTCAAGCTCGAAGCAAGTCAGACTAAAAACGTCATTCCAGTCCAAACTTGCCTCTCAGCCACCAATAAGCCTTCCCTCAGGACCGTCACACCATGAGAGACTCATCGATATCCTTTTCCATCCAAAAATAGTCACAATCGTAAATAAACACAGCTGACCCGAACCTTGAACCACCGACTGACCTGCTCAAATTCTCCAATAGAAGAGTTTTCTTTCTGATTCATCGCTGCTGTCATCTTCTATGATCACTGATGAGCATACCCATGGTCTTCGCCACTACAACTAGTGTCAATTCAACATCGACTCGGTGAAGGATTCATCAACCCGAGAAGCAAATCAGAATGACTCATGAACTAGTTCCTGGCTTCGGGAGTCTGATTATCCGATTTATAGGGTAGTTCGGCTATGAAATCCCCTAGTGCTTGTGCCTTGATGGCTCTTCTTACTGGTGGAAGTTCGTCGATGGGGACCATTGAACTTCTTACTTCTGGTCTTCACTACATTCAGCTCCACCTCTATATCTTGGTTGTTTAACCTGCGAGATTAACAGAATCTATAGACCGCGCCAGAGTTTTGCCTGACGGGGGGTCCTCCGATCGTTAAGTCAGTATAATTGGCTGGAGAGAATGTGTCAGACCTTGGGTAGAGTGAATAGTTACCTTAAATGAATGAATGATGTAGGCTTATATAGTCTTGTCTAATAGAGTGGCACATCCGTAATACTTTGATAGGAAAGAGGCAGCGGGTGTCAGAGGATAGGTGGCAAATGTATTATGAATGCAAGCCATCAGGTCATAATGCGTTATGGGCATGACCTCAGGTTACGGATGGATACGTTCGGGTATGGTGTCCTCAGCCGGTTTTAATGGGCCCTCTTTCCTGCGTTGCTGACTTAAACATCCTTATGGGTTTTTTGGATTTATGGGCCCACTTTAGGCCTTGGAGACTTGGTTTGGACCTATCAGCCATCAACAGTTTTGGTCCAACTACGAATTCAATAAATGCACACAATTTATTCCTACACCATTTGATAACAAGACACCATCAGCATCTAATCATCAATAAGTCAATAATTCTAAGGTCAAAGGTGGCTCCTTCCGAGTGTCGTACAGTTGTATCCTTGCTGGTGCTCTAAGGCCAGTGCCATCGAGTTGAGCCCGCTTCCTCATCCCTGCATCTTCGCGTTCCCCATCACGCTTTGAAGTAGCAAAATCCCTCTGACGTACCACCATCATTGTCTCTCCACCAGAAAACGTCAAGAATTATCGAGCAAGTCGTGACCATCCTTCTGCCTTTGTTTTCATAAATTCCAGCCTAGCCGAGAAGGACACGAAGAAAATGGAAGAAAAGAATGAAAATCACATGAAAAATGAGATCTACTCCTTTTCTTTTCTCCATTTTCCTATTTATTTAATTATTTTATTCAATAAATAACAGAAATCCTCTAACTATTTTTAAACTGACACAGAAGCCCTATCTAAGTTATAAATTTTTTTCAGCCCTTCTTATTTCATTTTCTAACAGTTTAGTCACTGAATAACTTCTCACAGTTCTAAATTCTTGCCAGGTAAGTCACTAAAAAATCACAGTTTTATTTTATGACAATTAAGCCACTCCCAGTATTTTCTTAGCTCTCAAGCCACCCTAACTTTGAAACTTCTTTCGAAACTTCCTAGTATTTTATTAACGCACTGCATTATGACTCATCTAGGAGAATGGGTCATAACAATATGACTAGAACCTAGAGATTCAATCATAGCCTTAGGACTCACAACACCTCGACACTTCAGCCTTGAAACAACCTTAGAGAAAGCCAGCTTCCTCGACAGCCGAAAAATTGCTAGATCATCCTCGGAGGATCGGTCGCTCAGTTCCACATCCTCTTTTGAATAATCAGGGGGATACCGATGTGCATTCAATGATGGATGACCATGCCTAGTTAATCACAGATTTTTACGATCCATTACTTGGATAAATCAGAAAATTTTCCTAGAAACTAGTTGCAAAAGCTAGAGAGAAGTAGAGCATTATCTCTCTCTATAAACGAGTCATTTCAAAACTCATTGAAATGAACTAGGTCTCATTTTTTTCATTTCTTTTGATATGCTATGGGCCTGAAATGGACATATGTAGCTCAAGTTATGCCCTCCGGAAGTTGAAATTGCATTTTTCTACGATTTCCCCCCCTTTTTAGCTTCTTTTGACCCAAATGGTTTCCAAAGTGTTTCTACAAAATCTTGCGCAAACACTAAGAATTTAGCAATTTTAGGCACAAAATAAGTATACATTTGGAGGAAAATGTATGTCAAATCTATCAGTTATCACTATGAAGCAAGCCAATGCTTGTCCCACTGTGAAAAAAGCAAATGTAGCCTAAAAAGGGTTAATCGGCCTTGTGATGGTGATTTTCCTTCTCCATTATGTGTTTAGTTTATTTCATTTTTGTTGTTAATTTATGTTATATTATATGGATTGAGGAATTTCTGGAAGATAATGAAGATAGAGTTTCTCTTCTCTTTATCTCTCCCTTTGTAAGTTCTTAAATCCTTATTTTATTTGTTATTTTGTTATGAACTGTTTGTAGTTCCCATTTATCTTGGGAATCCTAACATGACAAGTTTCTAGAGATCTTTGAATGTAAAGGCAAGAATGTACAAGTAGTAGTGAGATTTGATGTTTAAGGAAGGGCGTAGAAGGCCTATTACGACCCTACGCCCCTCTGGTGTTTGGTAGTGATGCATTAGGAGCCCGTTGTTGGATAGATCAGGGATCTCAATTGGTGTTCTCATGATAGTTTGGTCAGGAATCCAAGACATTGGGTGAACCCACTGGTCGGGCAAAGGGCCTTCCAAACTTGGCCTCGAGTGAGCTTAATGCCCTGTTGTTGAGACTGGGTAAGGAGAGATTCTCCAGATCAGCAATGGTGAGGATGGCTGTAGAATGGCTGTAGACTGAGAGGTCATGGCTTGATATTTATCCGACCCCCTATTTAGTATTTTCTCAAACTACATATGCTCTAGTTTTCCTGCTCTTCTTGGTGACCTTAGGAGATCTTTATTTTTTCTTATTTTCCTTAAGCATTTATATTTTTGTACCTTAACTTCCTCAGATCTACTGTAATTTCCAATGCCTATTCTTTTCAAAGCCCAATAATAAGGCTTTTAGCAAGGTTTTCAGTGGTCAAACTGATATCTATCATTCAATCCCACTCACCTTATCTATAAAAGACAATCTTATACTTGGGCATGAGTGGGTATAAATTTTAAACTTGATTTAAGCACCGATTTCTATATATAAATCCTGCACCTCAAAGGCTCAGGCTCGATTCATTTATTAAATGAGTTAATGTTTGGGCTCGAGTTCAAGCTCAAGGTTCATAAAGCTTGACTCATTTGATATAGTTCGAGTTGAAGCTCGAACCGATTCATCAATGTGGCGATTTGTTTATTACCGTTATACCAACTAAAGTCGATCCTACCATGAATTCTAGTTGGGTCAGCTTAAAGTTGAATATCGAGTTAGGGTTGGAAACTTTAGACCTAGCCGAAATTGAAAACTAGTGCATGAAATCCTAAGAATGCAACTTATTTTGTGTCATCATTTCGAGCCTTAGAAGCAAAGTAGTTTTCAATCTTGTTCACAGTGATGACAAGCAAGCCTTGTGGTGTCAATAATAGTTTTGAACTTTGGTTCTCTCTAGAGTCAACAGTCACCTCCCTGTGACTGAAAAGTGCATCTATCTTGGACACCCATCTATTCTTCAACTTTCCTAGATCATCGGAGTCCAGGTTAGCATCAACCACCTCTAGCCCGTTCAGCTCGATGACCTACTCTTCACAGAAGCCTCCCTTATAATCGTCGACGAAACCTTGAACTTCCAAACCAATTTATTGCAACTACATGTTTCTTCAACCAATTCACAATTAGGTAAACTTGATTTTTAATCCCTTAGCTTTTCCAGTTGTCCTATTCATGTCTTATTTTAAGAATTTATCCTACTAGGGTACCTTATATTTGGTTTTCATTCACTCATAGTCTTCTCGTTAGTTTGACTGTTAATTAGACCGTTAAGTGAATAAAATGACGAATATTTCAATACTTAATTTATGATTTATTCCCTAATTTTATACAAAATTTGTGATTTTAGATATTACTTCTTCTCTCTCTCCTCTCTATCTCTCCACAGCTTTTCTCTACGACTGGCCCAACCAGACCTACTCTTCATCTTCTCTCTAAGGCCTTGGTAGCCTTCTTTCTTGATGACAACAATGAAGACAACTTCATCTCTACACACTTAGATAATAAAAATCAAAACAATCGGACGATTTTAATTGTCATTATTTTCGAGATCCACCGGTGGTCCTCCACCTTCTGGTCCTTTGTTATGTTGTTGCCTCATCCCATTGATGTGTGGTACACACATACCATATTTCTCTAGTGTTCTAAGTCAAATTTGTGATTTTCTTGAGCTTATAAATCTATCTTTTGCACGTTATATATATTATTCATCACTCTTACCTTTTCCAAAAAGAGGACTAGGGTCCAAACTATTCAAAATCCTCCTAAACAAGAGCCCTCTGGTGACTCTCTAGACCTCTTAGCATTAGTAGTTAAGAAGATTACAGAGAGGATCGAGAAGACACCCATCTTTAGTGGGAAGAAATATAAGAAGTTTCTTATAGAGCAGTATCTTATGCATACGAACACAACAGATGAAGAGACTATGACAAAGGTCACACTAAGGGTTAGTAAGAGGAATAAAGAAGAGAAAGAGAAGGCAATATCAGTTGAGAAGGAAAAGAATAAAGTAAAGTTCTTTGGTGAAGAGAAAGGTAAAAAGAAGGTCATTGCTAAAGACTTAAAGGCCATGAAGAAGAAGGCTAAAGCCTCCTATGTACCCAAGATCAAACTAGGATCTCCTTGCTAGGCTCAAAAGGCTAAGTCTCAGTCTCTAAAGCCTAAACAAGAGGTAACTTTTGATGCTTCTCACTTTGATGGTTTATATCAATGTGTTTAGAAGGAAGAGTTGATAAAATTATTCTTAGTAGACTTAGTGGATTGGCTTGAGAGTACAAATTGTTTGAGTTTTTAGAACTTGGTATGGTGAGATACCCTCACCTGGTTGGAGAGTTTTATGAAAACCTGGAATTAGGAAGAGGTAAAGGTAGAAATGTCACAGTGGTGACTTAGTGTTAATGGAAGGAATGTGATGTTTTCTAAGGCTTGGATAAAATCAATTATGGAAATTAAGAACTAGGAAGATGAGGAGAAAGAGCAAGATTTTCCTGACAATGCTTCTAGGTTCTTCTTTCAAAAAATAGCAGAACAACACCTTCCCTTTCTAGGATAGTACTCCATTGGACTATTCATAAAATTAACCCATATAGTCCTACAATGGGTGATAACTTTTGTGTTACTCACTAAAAAGGGTACAAAAAATGTTATATGGAGATATCTTACTCTCATGTACATGATCATTCATGGCCTAAAGGTGGATTTTACTCAAAGAATCAGTGAGCACATGGAGTCTGTTGCCACAACAAAGAAAGGCAGGAAGAATTTTCCTTACCTTGGTCTCATCTCCCAACTTCTCTCTCAAGATGGAATCCTCCAGTAGGGTGATAGGCTAAGAGGTTTCAGTTGTGAAGATTTTATGTCTGAGAAGAGACTGAAGAAAGGTGGCTTCAGGTTGGAAAAGGGTGTTTGGACCAGGATACACAACAAGTACCTGGCAGATGTACAGTCTACTATGAATGTTGCAGAAAGAAGAAGGAAAGCAACACATGAGGCAGATTCTGAAGAAACAAACTCAGACCATCCTACACCAACCTCTCGAGTCAACCAGTCAGGATCAGACTCATACTCCTAAATCTTGAACATCATTCCTTTAATTTTTATCAGTTTTATTAGTGGGGACGTAATTCTGGATAATCTTTTTAAGTCTCTCTTATGCCTGCTTGGATAATTTTAGCACATACATTTTGGTTGAATGGTTCAACCTATTCTGCATACTTTATCTTGGTTATATATAATTTAGATTTTGGTTTGCACAAATTAGTTTCTTGCTATTATCTGCTGAATGATGATCAACACATTGATAGTGACTCTATCAAAACGTTGATAGTCAGTGAATGCATTATTTATTTGACTGAAACATTGACTTTGTTGTTTGAATATTTTGATGATAAATTGGGTGTTTCTATCCCTTTTTTTTTATATATTCAAACATGTTTAAGACTGTTTGGTTAACCAAACATTGATTAAAATAGATGCATATCCATGACATGTCTAACCCTTTTGAAATTTGATTTTCTATCTGATTTATGCATGACTTTTTTGTTTGAATGTTTTGATGATAAGTTGGGTGTTTCGATCCCTTGTTTTTATATATTCGTACATGTTTAAGACTGTTTGGTTCACCAAGCATTCATTAAAATAGACGTATATGCATGACATGTCTAACCCTTTTGAAAATTTATTTTCTATCTGATTTATGCATGACCTGTCAAACCCTTTCCGAAACTTGGTCTTATTTTGAATCTTGCAATATATTCATGACAAATTAGTCAGTATTTTCAACTTAATAATTAAAAATGCTTAAATAAATTCTGTGTCATATGTGGTATAAGCATGACTGTTTACTACACAATTTTTCTGATGAATGAGTTGATCACATCTATATTTTTCAAATTCATGAAATAATTTGTTCTAAGGGTAAAAGTTTCATGAATCTGAAGCATACTTCATTTATTCGAATATCACAAGCTCTTATTTTTATTACGGGTAAACTTCAAGTTTAGTCCATTACCTTTCTAAATTGTCATATTTTGGTCATGTTTTAAGAATTTGTTCTATTTTAATCTCTTAGCTTTATTTTTTGTCTTAATCAAGTCCTATATCGTTAAATTGAGTGTTAGATTTAATAGACTTATACGAAAAATGATAATTCTAATCTCTCACTTTCATAAAATGTGTGAACTAGTCCCCAAATCAATCTATACTTACAAATTCATCTCCTTAGATTGATTAAACAAAATCTACCCAGATGCAATTGTTTATCTATCCATATTATGATGATGATGAACTATAGCTTTTGTCTTATGTCATCTATCCGCTCTCAGCCACCTTCTCACCCGCCCTTTTCACCACATATTTAGGGTTCCTTACTTTTTTCACTATGCACCACAATCCCTCTTCAGTGAACCGACCTCAATCCACCAAAGACAATTACCCCCTCCTCCAATCACTCATGGATTTTCACCTCTTTCTCATGGATGTTGATCTCGCTACCTATTCCTCTCCCTGAGACTGGGGTGATCTCCTTGATTTTGCTGCTGATAGCACCTCCTTCGATGTCTCTTCCTCTCCGTGCGTTTCTTACCTATCCCTCTCTTTGTTTCTGGCAAAGACCAGAAACAAATTGTCATCTATTTTGTCACCACCCCCTCCGTACACGACCTGGCGGAAGCACACCCAAGGCTGAATGGCGATGGTGATGGCCAGTTAACCTTCTTTAATGCAGCCAGTACAATGGGCTGGATCCATAACCCGGTCTCTGGATCACATTTCCTTAACCCTGTACAACATCGGACAGCATAACGGCTATACATAAAAAACAATTCTGCACTTAACCATTTACAACACAACCAGCAAATTTCAATTTCCTGCATAACAAATCACAATAAAATATACACTGAGCTCTATTTAGGCCAGATGCACCAAAAGGAGACTGCCTCAGGCAAGTACTCCCCGATAAAGTACACATACTTAAAAATTAGCATTTAACATCACATGTATAAACATCTTCCAAAAATCAGCCACTATTCACCATATATACACGTTACAAAATATGATCGTCTATGTTATATGTACCATGCAACCTACATGTACAGAGCTAGTTTTAAGGTTTAAAACACCTACTAGTAATCAGTTAGTCGGGCCTATGTAACACCGAAAATCAAAACCTGATGCTACTGTAAATTACACATCAAAAACAAGAGTTAACCGTTAGTCCATACGTAAGAGTGCTCATCCAGAAAAACCCCAAAAATCTGTAAATATATCTGTGCTTAATCCTTTCTCTATCGAGAATCACCCCTAATCCTCTAACATAACTCATAATCATAATCATAATTATAGGAGCTAATTTTATACCTTGGTATAAAATCACTGTATGGCCAAGCGGAATCCTAATCCGCGGCCCCTGATCCTGACACTCTTGAAAAACATGGAAATATAAGGGGTGAGTTCCTGAGAGAACATAGTAAGGGCGTAGGTAGAAGTAAAGGGGTTCTTCGATCGTTACTTGCAATGACAATGTCAGTATGAACAGTATGCAGTATACTATACATCCTATATAAACATGGATATGAGATGCAATGCACAATCATCAGTCCTTTCCGTATGACGGCCTCCGAAGGTTCGTTCGCAACCTCCCAGAGTCTCCCAGTCATCAGTAAGGTGCGTAGTACTACTGCGGGGCATACGATCCCCGTGTAACCATCATCAGTATAATAGCATCATCATTTTCAGGTTCCTAGTAATGACCACACGGATCGTGAGTCACAGAACCTCGGTAAGCATCATCATCAGTCATACATCAGGTTCCTAAAGATGACCATGCGGATCGTGAGTCACAGAACATGGAACATCTGTATCGATCGCCATGCGATCGTAGTACATCATCATAGGGTAGCTAAAATTCCCGCATCAGTGGTACCTGCATACCTTTACCTCTACCATGGAACTAGTCTCGGGGGTCTTCGGGCGCCACCCTCGGCCCGAGAGCTAGCTTCAACCAACTTATATCGTACAAGCATCCCATTAATGCATATATAAGAACGTTGAACCCTTACCTGTGAATAGCAACTGTGAGAAGTTGTCCGTGCAAATCTGTCCTCTTGTGCAATCTCAGTCAATCCTTGTGGTAGGCTCTCGTCAGCTCTGAACAATTATATAATAAATGAGGAATTAATTTCCATCATTTCATGTATTGCCTTTCCGACAGTTAGGGAAATTCCCGTTTCCGGTCACTTTTAAAAAAAGTGCCAAAATTTCCAATTCTTTCACAATCCATCATTAACCTTTAAAAACTTCCATTTTCATCATTATTTGGGTAAATTACAACATTAACCATTAACTTTCCTTAAGTTAACAATTCAGCCCATACTTTCTAAAATGGTTGTTTCTTGCCCAAATTCAACGTAACTTCAGATACAAGTTACCTTCCTAAGTGTAAAACTATCCATGCTTTAACTTTCAATTTTTACCCACAAATCCGCAACTTATTCATTCTGTTACAATTCAGCCCATTTTTCAAAAATGAGCTAAATCACATCCATTTTCTTTACAATTTCATATACATACTTAACAATTCATTATATCGTCAACTATGAACAAACATTTAACTTTTCTTCAACATTTCCCAACATTTCTTTGCATGATCAATTCGGCCAATTCTTGAAAAATAACATTCCTTGGCCAAATTATTCTACCATTTAACCTATGCATAATTAACCTTACTTTAACACCATTTAACACTTAACCATCCATTTATCATCAACTTCCAAAATGCATCAATAATTCGGTCCTAGGTACAAAACATGACTATCATCATTTCCTTTACATGTTTCTATCATATTAGGGCCCTAAA
>JBBYHH010694679.1:0-10075 GCA_038382905.1 Daphne laureola
TCAACTCATGCCAGCTCACTCTAGCTCATAGGATCTGGGAGTAGCTTGACATTAGCTCATCTTAGCTAGCAGTAGCTAAATCCATCTCATTGTCAGCTCACTATAGCTAGAAGTGTCTATACTCAGCTCCACTCTAGCTCATATTAGATAGAAGTAGCTAACTTCATCTCAAGTTAGTTATAAGTAGCTAACCCCATCTCATGTTAGCTATAAGTAGCTAACATTAGCTCACACTAGCTAAAAATAGCTAGTACTAGCTCAAGTTAGTTCACAAGGTACTAACCCCAGCTCAAGTTAGCTAGAAGTAGCTAACTTCAGTTCAATTGAGCTAGTCTTGATGAAGAAGTAACTTTAAACTCAAGGTGAATTGAAAGGAGCTCATGGAAGCTCAAATATGTGTGCTGTAATCATTTGGAACATCTATGTGATGTTTCACCATGATTTACAAGTGGTAACTTCCATTTGCACCTTTTAGAGAAAAAATAAAGGGTGTTTTGGTAAAAGGGGCATTGTAGGTGCATGGTGTATGCCCCCTACCACATGGGGAACACTCATTGGTAGTTACCAAGGAGAGGCTTTCCTTTAGAGGCCTAAAAGAGGCAAAGATATGCCATTAAGAAAGGCACCATTTCGATAAAGAGGAAGTTACTAGGGTGGTTACCATGTACTTGCCCTTGAAAGAGGCAAAGAGGCTTGGTAACTTCCCAATGGGTGAAGGGGTGCAACCTTCAAGCCCCAAGAGAGCTTACAACCACCCTAACCACCAATCCTTATCTATAAATATATATGAGGGGTAGGATATCACAAGTTACACACACAATCACAAGAAACACTTGGTAGTTTCTCTTCTTCTTCTTCATCATTCTTCTTCATTCTTCTCTCGCTTTTCGCTAAATTCTTTGGTATTATTCCAAGATAATTTTGGGTGGAATAAAGTGTGTTTATTCAACACATATAACCCCTAGATATCATATCAAATCCACCCCCTTCATCATCAACATCAACTGGGCACAACTTGAAGAACATTCAAAGGTGTTCTTGGTGTTCTTCAGTGTTCAAGTGGAGCTTACGTTTTGGAGCAAGGATAAACATCCTTTTTCTATAATTCCAGAAGTAAGGTAGACTTCCATTCATTAGTATCATGATAGGATCATCTTATACTCTTCTTAATGAATGGATGATGAAAGAGGGATGATTTAAACAAAACATCGTGCTATGATTTTATGTGAAATCTGAATTGTATATGGAATCAATATGTTTGAATTGTACATGATTGAGATGGAATAACATGTAATACATGTTAATGGTGGATCTAAAATAAACATCTTCTACCCCTTAACCACCTATTCTCATCTATAAATATATGAGGAGAGGTCGGACTTAACACACCCCTTGATAGTTTAGAAGTTACACCAAAGACACTTCTGCATCTTTATCTTCTTCCTCTCTTCTCTTAAGACCAAAACTTAAAGCCTTTCTTAGGAGCAGTTTGAGTGGAACTTTAGTGTGTCTCTTCTACACACTCAACCCCTTTACATACCTTCAAATCATTCCCCTTTCATTAGAGTAAGGTGCCAAGATCCTTCAAGAATCAAGGAGGAGATTTTGGCCAACACAAGGAGGAAGACCTAAAGCATATGTTTTCTAGTAGCAAGGATTCATTTCCTTTTGCGGTTTTTGAAGAAGAAAGGTACATACTCTTCATCCCTAAATGTATGTATGAGTATGTTGTTCTTCCTTCCTACTTGAACACAAGAAAGAGGCATGATATAATCAAAGAGACATCATGCTATGAATCTGCCCCAAAAGTGAAGTTGTGTGAATGTTTGTGCATGAAATGAGATTCTTAGAAGATCTAAAATCAAAAAATGGTATCAGAGCTTGGTGCTTGAATCTCATTCATGTTTGTATGAAAATTTTGAATTCGGTTGGAGCATGTTTGATGAAATTATTCATGAGGCTGAAAATCAACATCAACATGAAATTGTATCTAACACTTGAATTTGGTATTTAAAGTTGTAAATTTCATGTCTTGTTGAAAGATCACATCTGAATTATTGTATGTTTGTTAAGAATGATGTTGAATCATGTGTATGAACATATATCTTGAATTTGGCCATGTGTTGGAAAATGATGAAGTTGCATGATAACTTGTTTGATAAGAAAACATGTAAATTGTATGCAATCTAAGTGAACTTGTATGTAATTTGAAGCATGCTTGTAAAATTGGCCATGTTTGCTTGTAGTACAAGTAATGAGATGAAAGATGCATGTATATATGAATGCATGGATGATTGCTTGATATGCAAGTTATCAAAGTATGAATGTATGAAAAGCATGTATGAATGCTTTGTATGATTCACATGAATATGGAATGTGCAAGCTAATGTGTTAGTGGCATGAAGTATACAAAGTTGTTTGTATATTCAAATACATGTTCTTAAATGTGTGTGTATATGTTACATACATCATAGCTGACATATAAAATTACACTAAGGTCTTTACTCTAAGGTTTTGTAATGTGCATTCTGTATAAGGAGGTGTAATTTAAGCGGGACCATTGTGACGGCTCCATCTTTCCTGGGAATGTACTTATAAAGACTAAGGAGTTGAGAGACTATAGTATAAGATTACGCTACATGAATGGAACATGTATATGTTACATGGCCGAATGTACATGTGACACAAAAATAGAACCTTCTTGGAAGGCTCATTAAGAACATGTGTATGAAACTGTGGAAACATGTTTGTATGTTTCTAATTGAGTACTATATGCACCTATTTTGCCATATATGAACATGTATGAAGTAGTCATTGTACACTTTTTGCTAGAGTAAGTCTTGTTGTGTATGATTGAACATTGAACCTATGGGTTTGCATCATTGTAGATTGTCACCACCCCCTCCCTACGAGACCCTCAGAGGCGCGCGCAAGCCATGCAACGGTGCAGATGGAGAGGTGACAGTGAGATTTCACGTTGCCTTACCGACCCGAACTGATAATTTCCGTGGTGGGTGGAGTCCATAACCCACACACAGAGCAGATAAAACACACACATGCAGATCATGCATAAATAATTGAGCTCAGCTCAATCCAAATGCTCCAGAAAGGAGCCCAACATTCCCCGATTAAACAATATAGACAGATGATCCAAAACTACCAAACATATACAGATACTCCAGGACTACTGAACATGTACATACATGATCCTAACATGTTTCTAGATTTATATGTACAGAATGCAATCTACTCCTACAGAGCCGGTATCTACTATGCTCAAGTGATCCTACCATCACGAGCACCCATATCAACACTAGTCCTTGCTGCTGCTGCTACTAACACCAACCTACTATGCTAATTTTTACCTCGTAAGCCATGAACCAAAAATTCCTGAAAATGATAATTATAAGGGGTGAGTCCTCGGAAGGTACTCAGTAAGGGCAATGGTAGAGATAATGGTTTTAAAACAAAAATCCTGCAAAAACATGGTTAGCAAAGAATGTTAGCCCTGCAATACAAGGTTAGTGTTCAGAGTTATTCACAAATCAGATGAGCTGCTGTGCAACCCATGCACAACAGACAGATTATCATATAAATGTCTCCCACAGGGCAATGTCACAGACCAAACCTGCATAAGACAGATCAGACCATACATACAAACATCACACACAGAACACACAAACAACCAAACAAACATATATCTACATTACCCGGCAGGAACACGTTTCCAGAATTTCTGCAACCAAAGAAACAGAACAGACAAATATTTTATATAAAATAGAATAGAGTAGCACAGAATGAATGCCCCCCAAAGACCTGACTGGATATGTGTACACTTAGGAGTAATATACAGAACAGAGGCATGGTACCAGCCAGGGCCTAGGACCATTAACAGAAAACGGTCATGAAACATAACAGATAATAACAGAACAGATTTATCCATCTTCACGAAGCAGAGTGCCAATCATATAATGACCAAGGCACCGTAGATCCACATCTCTCACCATAGAGTGATACAGAGACTCCCAGTCTGACGATTGGGTCTTCAGAGCTTCGTACCTGCATACCATTACTACTACTACTACTACGTAGCTAGCCCTGAGAGTCCTTGGGCCCCACCCTCAACCCGGGTACTACTCCCAACTTACCAGATATGCATACCAGTAAACCAGAGTGCATATAAGAGAAGTTGAACCCTTACCTGAGTATCTCCGATCAGAACATAATTTCTAAAGAAAAGCTTACTTCACAGAAAGTCCCGCAGAATTCTGAGCTGACCATTTCCTGATGCCTATTCAACCCATGGTAACACTAATTAATCACATACCCAACACAGAGTTTACTTCCTAAATTTCTATTTTACACTTTTCTGACACTTATCAGAATTTCTGATTTTGACACTTTTCCCACAAAGTGTCCAAAACTTCCAATTATTTTCCATACCAACCTTTTCATGCAAGACTACCTTTTAACACCACAACTTAGAAAATACTAATAATTTTCCCCAACCTTTTCCACTTTGTTCAATTCGGCCCAACATTCCAAAAATTGACAAAACTTTACCAAACTTTCACACAACTCCATTTACTCAATCATTAACTCACCTAAACATCATCCAACACAAATATGCCATTTACATACATAATCCCCCAACTTTCTCCCTTAGAGAAATTCGGCCCCAATAAACGATTTGTGGCAAAACTTATCAAATTTCCACAAAACTTTACTTATTACCCAATTAGGTCACTATAACATAATTCACCACCAAATTTCCAAATTCCCAACACAATCCACAACTTTATGTTCTTAGTAAGTTTTGGCCCAAATTTCCCAAATTTTGCAAATTAACTCCTTCTTCAACCTATCCACGAATTAACTTCCAAACATCCTAAACACCATCAAACAATCACATTTCATACAATTTCCACACATTTTCTCTCCCACCTACAATTTGACCAAACCATGATTCTTCACAAATGATGTTTCCTCCAAACTTTTCACACCAATTAGGGACCTCTAGAACACCCTTAAAACACTACGATTAACCTCACAATAAACACACATCATTTTCTAATTTTCCATGAAAATTCAGCTAACACTTAACATATATTTAGGTGATGATTTTAAACTAACTTCCAACATCAAAGTTACTCCCCAGCAACCCAAGAACACACTTTTATGAACACTACAATTTAATCCATCATTTATTCCTCCACCTTAAATTAAGCCTTAAAACATATCTCCATGATACACAATGAATTACCCAACCTTCTAAGAATGAACATTACTCTCAAACCACCCAACAACAACAATCTAACATCAATTCAAAGTTCCCCCAAAATCTGCTCAAGAACACTTTGAGCCCTAGCCCAATTTCATCACTTTTTCCACCAATCTTGCATATATATTGTAATAGAACCTCACATCAACCTTAGATCACTCTAATTACAAACATACCTCAAGGATTTGATGAAGAATTGAATAAAAATCACCAGCCACACAAGGCCCCAATTTCGACAACCAAAGGAGAGGAAGAGAGGATGAGTTTTTGTGTGTTTAATCTTAGTTTCTAAGTGATTCTCTCATGAAAACTATCTCACCAAATAATTTAAGTAACTAAGCAAGAAGATGGGATGAAGGAATTGAAGAAGATGGAGGAAGAAGGAGCATCCGAATTCGGCGATGGTTGAGGTGTGAGAGAGAAGATGAAGTTTTTAATGTTTTATGTATTTTACTAACCTTTTACTACCTACCTATACATATATATTACTAAATCCTATTTTATTTGTATTTTTACTTACCAATCTTACACAATTACCCCACTTTTTAACTTACTTTAGTTTCTACCTCACTTAACTTAACTTATTAATACTACAAATTTTTACTACCACACATTGCTTACTTTATCTTACCCACTAATCCTTTGACATATCTTATCCATTAACATTATTTTAACTTATTCTATATTATCCTTACCTTATCTTATACTAACCTTAGAAAATTAATCCTTACTTAACTTAATCCAACTTCACACTTAACAAATTTTATTTTCGCATTTTACCCTTAATCCTTTAGAATGACCATTTTGCCCCCCAAGAATTAACCTCGGCAAAATGGTCCGGAATTCACATTCTAATTCCAAATTGTGAATTCCCAGATGTCTCTAACATTTACCCCTACCTTAAAACTCTTGGTCCTCCAACAATCCATCTAATACCGAACCCATCAGAATATCTGTAGAAGATATCATATACTCAGAGTTTCCCAATCCACTGAATCCCTGAACCAGAATCTGCATCTCCACACTTAATATTTATGCACTTGTATCAAAAGTGCACGAACAAAAATATCATCCATCACGCTTCCGCTTAATTTAACAGAGTCCCGATAATTCCAGAATTTGACCTCCGGTCAAACTTATCGGAAAGTCACCATCCGTCGATGGTGGCTGCAACATTCTCCCCCCACCCGTCAGGACTCTTGGTCCTCCAAGAGTCATCGAGGTAACATTCCACGTATTCAGAATACTCTTCTTGAGTATGCTAATACGGAAAACTTTAGTATAATAACATCCATCATCTAAAAATTTCCTCTCACTTGGAGGTTTCCCTAATATGGAAATTACACCAATCTTTCTCACATTACTCACATATGTCCTTCCAGACAAAGTCACATAAACCCACTCGGACAAAATTGTATAAGTCCACTCGGACCGAATCACATACTGAGGTGTACCCAACACCACTAATCAGACTACGTCCAATACTTACTGACAGACAAATCACATTCAAATATCATCCCATTCACCAACATATATTAACTTTCAGAGGTATGATTCAAAAATTTATCACACAGATAACTAATAGTCACATGCCAAAATATTGCACATCTCTGTGCAATAGCAGACATGAACACACTAACATCAAAGGTATATAGGCAGAAAAATAGTCCAGAAATAATATACTTAACATAACTCCTTACTGGGCCATTTCATACTACTCCGTACGGATCCTTCGTCCCAATCATGAACTGAAATGGTAGTACCCATAGTGTCAACTAACCTAATAATCTCGAATTAAACTAAATATTCTTGAATCACCGTCTGATCGGCGGGAGAGGTAGTTTAGACTACCATTCATGAGCCTTTCGGCGTCCCGTCCTCTGGGCGCATCTTGTTCCACCCCGAGTCATCTATCGGTGTTTTAATCCAGAAACTTCAGACAGTACCGAGTCGTAAGACTAACTGATACTCGTCACAGCCTTGCCTTATCGTCATGGCCCCAAGCCTCTTATAAACTTCTTCTTCTTTTTTCCAACACAATGTTCCCACCACAACCGACCGTCAGTCAACTATTTTTAGAAAATCCCACAGATCTCCGAATCTAGTTCTGTAATTTTTTCCTTAAACTAGACACATGAGGCTACACTCACAAAACTTTCAATCCAAAACTCCAAGTAGATCAGTGCAGTTTATTCATGCAAGTTGGGTCAAAATGTGCTATTTTTCCTGAAAACAGCTTTGTGTCTAGTTTAAGTTCAATTCCCAAACCGGATCTACGAATTGAAATAAATCCTGAAAATTTAACCCTTATCCTGAAACTTCACATCAGAGAAAAGAGTATTGCAGAAACAGTCAACTTCCTAACCAAAAGTAGAAACAATATCCCTAATGGATCTGTAGTGCAGATGCATGTATGATGTATGATGCAACTTGTTACAGTCACCATTGGCGGATGGTAATTTTTCGAGAAAAATTACCCAGAGATCAAATTTCACTATTTCCGGGACTCGGTTTTAAACGTGCAGGAACACATTTTTTAATGATTCTCGTGTTCCAGGAATGAATTTGAGGTCAATTCCATGGGGTTTCACACTTTTAAGATGGAACATGAGTCCCTGGCCATTTTGTCAATTTTTTGTTTTGGAGGATAAAATGGTCATTTTAAAAAATTAGACAAAAACGCCCATTAATCCCATATAATATTGCAGCCGATTTTAGAGGGTGGGATTACCTTTTTTAGGGTTACTTTCTAGCCCTTGACCTAGGATTATTAAATTCTAACCTAGGAGTAAATTAAGGGATGTGTTTCCTAGTCTAGTCATTAAATTAATACCTAGCTCTACTACCCACCCATTTCCCTCTCTCATTTCGACAGCCAGCCCTAGCCCTAGCCCCAGCCCCTTTTTACTCCAGCCCCCTTACCATTTCACTCTCACCATTTCATTTTAACAAACACAAAAACTCTCTCTCTTTTCATCCCTCTCTCACCCGGCGGTTTCACTCCCATTTTACTAAGATTGTTGCTTCTTTTTCCTTCATTATTTCATCTACCATCTCCATCTTCACCAAAGGTCTAAGGTTGTTGAAGGAGCAAGGAGGAAAATGAGGAAAAGAAGGCACCCATTTTCCTCCATAAAACTGGTGGTTTTGTGTGCCATTTCAAGGTGATCCAACCTTGGTTC
The DNA here is from genome assembly GCA_038382905.1 of Daphne laureola. Lineage (NCBI taxonomy): Eukaryota > Viridiplantae > Streptophyta > Magnoliopsida > Malvales > Thymelaeaceae > Daphne > Daphne laureola. The sequence continues at coordinate 8,464 of JBBYHH010694679.1, forward strand.
TTGACCAACAACCATCCTACCATTTTGAAGCTTCAAGAAGTCACCAAGGTGAGTTTTTTTCATGAGTATTCCCTTATGAAACAAAGCTTGAGAATGGATAACAAGCTCATCTCTCTCATTTTTCGTATGTAGTCGATTTTATCAAGCTTTTGGAGAGAATATTTTGCCTAAGGTTTCTTCAAGAAATCTTCAAGAAAATAAAAAAGGTGAGATTTTTAAAGGATGTTTCAAGTTGAAACAAAGTATGAAAGGATTTGAGTTCATCTTCATTTTCTTCCTAGGTTGACCAAAAATTTTGGAAAACATTTTTAGAGGAAATCTTGAAGAAAATAGCTTAAAAGGTAAGCTTAAAGTTGTTGATGTGTATTATGGAAGAAAAGCATGTTTTGGTGATAATATGAATTTCTGGTGAATTTTGGAAGTTGGTTGTATTTGGTGATTTTCGTTCAAACATGTTGGATGATGGATTTGATGCTTCAATCTTGTTGTTGTGAATATTTGAAGCATGTTTTGTACTTGGAAGCATGTTGAAATCTTCATGGATGAAGAAGTTATGGTTATGGCCGAAAATGCATGTTAGTGTATGTTAATAATTTTTGGTGAAAATCATGTTGGTTCATGATGTTTTGATGTTATTAAGCGTGAATGATGAAGTTGGGAGTTTAAGAAATTATTTGGGTGGAAATTTTGTGTTTGGCCGAATTGTGTATGATGTTTAAAGTTGATAAATGTTGGTGTTTTGATGGAAATGAAGTTGTATGTTGTTATTTGGGAGATTTGGAGCATGTTGGATAAATTAGGAAGTGAAGGAAATGATTTGGTAGAAAAATGTTGAAATGGCCGAAACTTTGGGTTGATTTCTAAGTATGATTTTGTTGGAGAAATCATGGAAATAAGTTGATAAAAGCTTGGTAATAACATTTAAGGATGTTGGTAAAAGTTTGGTTGAAATTGGAATAAGAAAGATAATTTTGGAGAAATCATTGAGATTCGGCCAAAAATGTAATTTGTGGAAAAGTTGAAGTTTTGGGTGAAAAGTAATAAAGTATGGTGAAAATGAGCTAATTAGGTGATTTAGAAAAGTTTTGTCACTTTTAGAAAATTTGGGACCAAAATGGAGAGTTTTGGAAAAGTTGGTGTAAGTTGGTAATTAGTGACAAATTAAGTGAAATTAAGCTTATTTAAAGTTGAGGTGAAAAATTGATAACTTTTGCGTAGGTTTGTCATTTTATGAAAATATTGGTCAAAGTGCAAATCTTAGAAAAGATTAAGTAATAATTGGAAAGAAGTGGTTATTAAAGTGAAACTTAGTGTTTTCGAACCTAAGTATGAATTTGGGGGCATTTTGGTAAATTTGACCATGTTATGCAATTTTAGGTTAAATTGCAAATCTGGAGAAATATGAAGGTCTAAAAGTGTAATTAAGCATAAATTACAATTAAGTTAAGCTTAAGTGGTAATCTAGTAAATTTACAAGTCGTTTAACCACTTATAGCTTAGTTTGACCAAGAGTGTTACACCCACCATTGGCAGGCAATAATTTTCCAGTGTATAACGGCCGGAGGACAAGCCATTATGACCAGTAAAGCTTGAGGTAAATGATTAAGGTACG
>JBBYHH010694690.1:0-10075 GCA_038382905.1 Daphne laureola
GAACTTCTAACATTAAAAAAAAAAAGTGTCATATAAGAGTATTTAGTGGTTGATATCACAAATGGTAATTATGCAACTCTCACTATTAATTAGGGGAAATGACGGTATAACACATGTGCGAGAAATAAGAGCTTCCTAGAAAGGAAAATATTTTATTTTCCTTTATACTCCCTCTATCTATTTTTAATATTTATATTTCATTTTCAGCATCTAATTTATATATATTTTTTTATATATTAATAACATATATACATAAAATAAATCAATATGTCTAGTTTCTAGAAATATATATATATATTTTTTTTTGAAAACTTATTTCTAGTAAAAAATTGAATTAAACAAAGTAGGGAATACTAAGCTTGATCACGTTAAAAAACTAAATAGTATGGGTTTAATGAAAGTGTCTCGATAATGGGCTGCTAGGGTTTTCAACCTAGTGTGCCGCCTTTCCAGCTGATCGTCTCTGATCATGGCCCTTCTCTGCTGGTTTTTCACGCGCCGATCGTCTTGGTGTTATTGAGGTAAGCAGTTGGCTTCATCGTAGTTGGTTTTGTGCTTCAGGTGGTTCTATCATCGTGCTCGGTCGTCTCTATTTTGTGTGTCTCCCTTGTTCATTGATCAACCTCCCTTGTAAGGCTCAACCCCTCTGTGCGTCTCTATCATCGACATATCCGGTGGTAATGCGGGGTGTTTCCTCTGTTGATCTGCGCAAGGGCTGAAGTTTTTTCTGGTTAATTTGGCTTGCGTTTCTCTTCTTGTTTTATCGAGTTCTTGTTTTTTGTCTGTAGTTGCCTTTGGTTTCCGCTCGTTGACATGTTTCCCTTGGTTGAGAGCTTTCCTCTCTTAGCATGGTCATGGTGAGATAGAATTTAGCTCCTAGAGAGCTTTTATGGTGTGCCTTAGTTGAGATTAAAGACGCATATTATTTCACCATAACACTTTCTGTTGTTGCCAAGCCTTTTTGTGGCTTTATGGAAGGTTTGCTGCTTTGGCAGCTAGAGTGTGTGTTACTAATTGCATATGACTATCTTTCTTGTTTTTTTTTAAGGCAACTACTTATTAATATATATATATATGAATAATCGCCCATGATATCAGCCACCTTACCAACCCTTTGATGCCAATAAAAGGACCTAAGATAGACTACCCGAGACAGAATAACCACATGAAACAAATAAAGGCACCAAAGGGCAACAAGACACAACCCCACCAACAGCACTCGATAACATACACTCGACTCACCTACTTGGTTCGCTATGTATAATGATTAGGGGTAAAGAATCAAGAAGAAATCCCTCGCGGTTCCCCATTCACATACTGCGATCAACCCATGAGATTGAGGTAGATCGCTTCTATACAACTCTCACCATTGCCAATACGACTTACATCACATGCTCATTCTCATACTCCAATAAATCACCATCTAACTGCCTCCTAAAGGTGACAGTAGCCATAGTGTCCATCCTTGCCCCAGACCTTTGCTTCTATTTGACATCCATAGATGCGCTAATACCTGGATTTCTGAAAAAATATTCGATGAGTTCCATATGATTTTTTCTCCATCACAAGTTTGTTCCTTGTTCGCCAAATTACCCATGTTGCTACAACCACGATTCCCCTCCACAATTCTCTCTTTTTATGATGGACCTGCGTAATGAAATCACCCGACACCAAGTCGACAGTATCTAGCAAATATAAAGCGTTAACATCACACCAAGCGGCCACCGCCTTCCAAATATCAAATGTCGCCGAACACCTTACCATGGGATGTTTAACTGATTCATCTGACTGTAAACACACATGACATAAGTAGATGGGAAAGTCATACCTCTGGACCTCAATCTTACCAAAGGTTGGGGTAAAACCCCTTAAAGCCCGCCACCATATGAAGATATTCACTTTCTAGGGAATTGACTTTAACCAGCTGAAAGGGCAAACTATCGAGGCTACTGGAGCCGAATCCACCTCTCTTGATAGTGGCGAGACCGCAAACTGCATTTCGTTTCCCCTCTTTCAACTCCAAGAGTCCGCTTGTACCTGTGAAAGATCAAAGGTTTGTAAAACTACCAGCATTGCATTAAACTCCCCTAATGTACACCCTCTCACCCTACTCTCCTCCAAACCCACCGCCACCTAGCTACCCCTAAATTTCTCTCTATCCAGTCTTGAACCCAAAACTCCTTATTACTCTCCAGATTAAATAACCTCAGGAATTTATCCCTCAACCGAAACCCCCCTAACCATTTATCCAGCCAAAAATTTGTATCGTCTCCTAAACCAACCTCCCTAACAAATCTCAATTTAAAACACACTCATCTATTCTAGAACTCAGAGCTAATTTGCCTAATATCATTCCACACTCCCGACCATCCCTCTTCAGATGCACTATCCTCCCACAGCCCCCCATCTCTACCATGAATGCTTTTTATCAACCTAACCCACAAGTTATCTTTTTCATTTAAAAATCTCCACCACCACTTATTTAGGAGACCTAAGTTTTTTACTTCCAAACTCCTAACCCCCAAGCCCCTGCATCTATTGCATTTTATTTCCGTTGAGTTTTTATTTATGTTGGGATTCTGTATTAGTTTTTGTGCTTTCTTCTAATCTATTATCTATTTTAACTTGTATTATTTTATCTGAATGTAATAGTAAGCCGTTTTACTAAAAACAATCACCAGCTTTGATTATCCAATGTCAAATCATTAAGGCATGCAGTATTGCTATTGTGGCCATGTTAGGGCTATTGTGGCCATGTTAGGGTTGACACCAAAACAGCACTATATAGTAGTAGTATTTTGTTTCGGGCGTGTGTGTCCTTCGGCCTGCCGTGAGATTGGACTAGACTCATACAACAACATTGGACTACATTCGAACAAGAATGTAAAGAGTAAATTATGAATAAGCCAAAAAAAAACAAAAAACTGAATTAGACAGGTTCACTTCAACCCATAATTCAATTTCTTCTTTTCAGAAAGTAACTAAGCCATAAATTGCTTAATTCCGAAGCCTTTATTCTCTACAATAGTATTTAGGAATGACAGTGAACCGTTAATTCGTGGGTATAACCGTAACTACTAATTACGGATATTTTACTATCTGCGATTAGTAGATATCCATTACACCGGTTAGTATCTGACACTCATCTCTGGATATCCACGGATATTCGTCACCCGTGGATATCCGTTATCCGTCTAAAAATCATAAAAATCGTCTAAAAATCACGGATATCTGTTTCGTGAATTCTGAATCTCTGATTAGGGATTTGATTTTTTGTGACTTGGTATGTTCCATCAATAAGAAAATAATGGGCTGAACTGGATATATTAAATATGGGTTGGGTATTATACATGATTTGGTATTAGAAATGAGTTGGGTATTATACATGGGCTAGGTATTAAAAAAAGGGGACTGGGTAATGGTTAACGGGTATCCGCGGTTGCAATTACCCCATATCCATACGTAACCGCAACCGCTAGAATCAATGTTAGTAATTTTCATCTATTAACCAATAACCGCGAACAAACCGCGCGGTAAAAGTCACGGATATCCACGGTTATCGGTTATCATCCGACTCACTATCATCCCTAATAGTACTCCGTATATCATTACTCGTAATTAGACTGTTTCAGTATCCATTTTTTTTTTTTATCGAAAGTCAATTAAAGAAATTTTATTAACGAACCCAAAATATTACACTTAATCTGAAAAGAGATTCCTTTAAATATTTGAAAAGTGAAAAACCGGAGATTTTTTTTTATATAATACTACATGAAAAGCGAAAAATGTAAATATAGTGAAAAGGTGCTAATTAGTTTGGGGCCGTATAATTAATCAAAATGTTTTTGAAAAATGAGTAAGACATCATCTATATGTCCTTGAACAGAAGAAGCTTATCTCAACCTCTCACATCTTCGTTATCTTCAAAATCCCAATTGTCTTTCGTTAATCATGACAAACCAATATATTGACATGAAATAAAACCATCACTATACATCTATATGTATTTCGTTATCGTCCGAGATTTAGTGAAATCTTCAATTATTCTTCTTAATCGTTTATATTATTAGTTGACCATTAAAATTTGTAAGGTTAATTACTCTTATTATCATTAATATTTCTTAACATAACATTTCAATTTCAATATTTTATTTCTCTCATTTCTCTCTCCCCAACCGGCCACCCTGCCTAACCATACGTCGTTGTCGCATGGTTATCGTCATGGTGTGAACAAGCTTGAGTCGCAGAAATGCAGGCGAGAGCCCATGCTGCTGCGACACAGGTGAGCCCGACTTGCCTCTTAATTGTTCTGAAATATAGTTAGTGTAATTAATGTTTAAATCTTTAATAATCAACTATCATTATAAATGGTTAAAAGTAATTGAAAATTTCTGAAAATAGATGCGATAAGGTCATGAACTGTTCACCAAATCTTAGGGGATTTGTTTGTATTTTGCCCATGTTAACTTTGTTGGGTTAAGATGAGTGGTAATTAATTAATTTCTTTGTGATTATAAAGTAAGAGATATATTGAGATACATGTCAGTTTTTAGGATCAGTTCAGCGCACACCAAGAATTTTTTTGTTCTGGAAATCATTCAAATTTAAAACACTCTTGTTCATACTTATTTTACAAAACTACCCCTAAACTTATTTATCAAATGTAATGTTATTCCAACTACTTCTATGTTAAAAGATTCTTTTTAAAGATAGGGATAAAGTATACAAAATCCAACTTATATTTCCCCTCATTTTCTAGGGAATGTAAGAAATAGAAAGAAAAAAAAAAACCTTAGCCCTCAGTTCAATAAACAATTTTCCCAAAAACAAATTTTAATTTTCTCAATTCCAATACATTTAATAATTTTAAATCCATCAATTCTCTATAAAATATATTTTTTTTTAAATTTCTCTATTCACATATATCCCATCTATCAATCAAAACACTCATCTCCAAATTTCTCGAAGTTTATTTCCAATTGACGTTGAAGTAAGCCTAGGGTAATAATACTGCCTAGCTAGCTCCATCCACTATTTTTTTTTTTTTTTCTTGAGTAAATTGAACATGTGGACATAAATAAATATTAATCATCAAAGTTCCAATTGACTATAGTACTTAATTAATTTCAGGAAAAAAAAAATAAAATTGAAAAAAATTAATCAATTGATTAGACGGAAAACAAGACTAATTTTCGAAAATCGCAATTATTTGAGGGTGCATGAAGGAAGCACACCACGTTACGTTTCTTTAAACACAGTGACACCCTTAAAAATGGAATGGGTCTATTCATTGATTCATTTCAAAAATGACGGTTTAGGGTACCCCAACAGAAGCGTCCCACCAAATTAGAGGCCATTCACCAACATAAGCACATGTATTTGCCCTACAATAATATTATTTCACTATATATTAAGCAAACTAATTATAATTAAACAGATGTTAAGCAGGGTCTGGAATGCCATCAAATCTCTAGGTCTTTTCCAATTAAAGCCGAATTATGGGCTAGCTAGTTGCAAAATCATCATGCTCAATAATCATCATTATATATTACCTCAATTAATTTGAGTTAGTCACAATTCAAACCACTGTTCTTTAGACCCCGACCCCTTTGTAAAAAATGTCAAAAAGGCGTGATTGTGTGTGTTCCGGCCGCACTAATTAATTAATATTCCTTATTATCTAATCATTAGTGTGACGTAGGAGCTACAGTGGTATGATTAGTGCAAAGCTTTGATTTTGACTTTGATTAGATGATGGAAGAATTGGGATCAATTAGATTAGATGGTGTGTTGGATTAATTAATTAAATTAATAATGAGTTAAATAGTGGGTTTTTATTAATTGAGATTATAAGTTATTTGGGTGTTTTTCAAGGGATTTGTTAAGGTGTGTTTTAATTAATTAAGGAGTCTGTAACTTCTTTTGTTTTATTTTAATAAAAACCATTGCTGTTCTTTAGGTCAATAATGAGTTTAAAGTGCATTAATTAATTAAGATCGTTGTTAAATTAACATTTGGCTTTGTCGCCTTTAATCTGGGCATATTGATTAATAATCCATTTTCGTTGCACCTAGCTACTACTGGAATGTGAATAGTCAACTTAGTTTCATCATCATTGACCTTGCTTTTAATTAACGCTAATAATATTGCTTGCTTTCCATAACTTTATCTTCTGTCTCCCCGACTTGTCCCAAACAGTTAATTTGGTCGAGTCCAAAAACTATACCATTTACCCTCCCCGCAGAAAATAAAACATTGTTATTGAGCTACCGGAAAATTTTATTAAATTATCCTTATCTTTTGGGGTTGAACTGATTTTTGGTTTAATTTTACCACTAGTATTACATTTGTGAATTCATTCTACTACTTAAATTATTTTTTAGACCTATTATGCCACTTCTTTGACAATTAGGTGAATTTTTCTTCATAGGCGGTGTCCATGTCAGTATCCTAATAACCCTAACTGATCCCAACCACCCTCTCACTCCTCCACCGTCGCTCCAATCGGCCAGGTCCACCGCTTCATCAATTTCATCGCTCCAATCAGCGAGGTCCATCGCTCCAATCCGCCGTTGCGTTGGTTCCGCGTCTGTTTTGTCGATTTCATCGATTCCAAGAGAGGAACGGGTCTCGATTGTTGATCTCCTGCTTCAACAGTCCGACGATCTCCACCTCTTCACGAACCGCTCAAGATTCACTGATTTCCACATATTTTTCGGTGAGAAATAGAATCTACAAAAGGATTCAATTGGGTGAACATTTCTCGGTGAGAAATGGAATCTACAAACCGATTTCCACACACTTCTGATTCAATCTACAGAAGAGCTGAATGAAAATCCAATTAGGTCAACAGTTAAGAGGATTGAGCAGACAATAATCTCAGTAGAGCCACAAATATGAGAAACTCACAAGTAATGAGATTCCACCACCATGTTTGATGAGATTCCTTCGTTAGAGGAGTTGTCAGTCGGCATGTTCACGCTGCAGAAGGACTGGGGTGGAAGCGGTAGAGATGGGCTGCATACGTGTCAAGATAGGTGTTTAAAAATTAAATGTCATGTCATCTATTTTCATCCACATCAGCACTATGATATGCCACTATGACATTTTTAACGAAGAGTGGTAAACAAGTACCTTAAACCATAACGTTAGTGCTAAAATGGAACCACTAAACCAAAAGAATGGTAAAATTGGTCAAACACCCAAACGTTAAGAGCAATCTAGTACATTTTCCCTTCAGCTAGCTACGTGAAGAAAAACTATATATTTTTTCAACGTAGAAACACTATATTTTGAACAATGTCAATTTAGGATGTGTTCTTTTGATGAAATTTTTAGTGAATTTGGTAAAGTATTTAAAGTTGATGTAATTTTTATGAGATGAAAAATTGGAGAGAAGATTATTTTGATGATTTATATATAGATCATAGAATTTTTTTTAAAACAGTCTTGGGAAGCTTGCCCTTTATTTTAGTTTTCTCTATTTTGTACTCATGTTAGTTTAAACCAAACACTTAAAAGCATTCGAAATAACTTTTTATAGGGTGAATCTGAGGAATAGAGGTTATTCATTGGGTTTCATGTTCTTGGAGTGAAGGAGGTTTATGAGCAGGGAGCCTAAAGGCAAAAAAAAAAAGGCTATATTGAGAAAATGGCGATGGAGGTTCCTCGTCTAGAAAAGTAAGCTCTTTAGGTGAAAGTCATTCAATATAATTATAGGGGCGAGAGGGAGATCTAGAAAATCAAGAGGTTGAGGATGTTGGTGGAGTTTGGTGGAACATATTGAAGTTAGGCAATGCGATTGATAAAGTGGGAGTGTCATTCTCAAATTATTTTCAAATTTTAGTGAAAATTTGGAAAGAGCTCAGGTTGTGAGAGGATGGACGGTTTCATAACATGAGCTTGACGGAGGCAAATCCTAAACTGTATAAGGTCGAAGTAGGTCAAAATAAAGGAAAGAGGGTTTTGGAAAAATGATGTATGGTGTTGGAGATGGGAGTGGAGAAAGGAGTTAAGGGGAAGAGAGCTAGGTGAATTTCAGACATGCACTAACAGACGCTTTAAAAAGCACTTCTTTTCAGGTGGATAAAGATGATTATTAGGAGTGGAACCTTGACATTTTCGGCTCATGCTCAGTTGCTGCCCTTTCTGACAATCACATACTTGAAAGGAGACCGATGTAGGAGGCTACTTCGTGGAACAACTGGATTCCCAAGAAGTTGAATATCTTTTTTCTAGAGAGCAATCCAAGACCCGGTTGGCCACCAAGCTGCAATTGACAATTCGTAATGTTGACATTGATTCGGCTGAGTGCTCAATCCGCTCCTTCTCGTTAGAAGATTTAACCATTGTTTGCTCACTTGCCCAACAACCATTACATGTTGGAATTCAGTTCATAGTTGGTGTGGCTTGGGCACGTTCTTGGAGCTAATGTAGATCTTCACTTGCTGCCTCCCAAGCAACGGCAAGGCTAGAAGGCCATTCAACATATCACGCCGTGAAAGATATGGAGGAACATAAACAATAAAAGATCACAATGGTGAAATCGATTCTCCAAGTGTTTGACTAGCTTCCATTCAAATGGTTTCATTCATTTTGGATATCAAATAGGTGGAAGAAGTTCTTGGCTACATGGGGATCGAGATTGGATAATAAGGTCTATTAGCCTTGTATTGTTCACCCTGTCTAAAATTGTTTGACATGCTTGTAAAGTCTTATTTGTATCGATTTTCTATTGTGCTATTGTATGAACTTTTTGCTCTATGAAGACTACTCTTCCTTAGAGTAGTCATTCCTCGTTAATAAAAGCATCAATTAATGTTGTTTTTCAAAAAAAAAAAAAAAGAACCTCTAATAAATGAATTCCCGAATTATGACGTCGATACTTGAATTATGGTATGTGTTCTTCATACACATTTTCATCAAAATTTCATAACAAACTAGTAAAAATTAACTACTGTTTATGTTCAATTTTTTATCTCACATACATGACATCGATATCTTACACATTTTCATCAGAATTATGACGTCAATACTTGAATTATCGCTCCCACTGCCGCCACTCTATCTCTTTTTGTCTCAGGTTGTTTCCTGTCACTTGCACCGCCACCAATGGATGATATTCACACCCGACTTGCTCACCTGGCCCTATCGCAAGAGGAATAGGAGGTAGCGGAAGCCTTACCAGAGGCGATTGTGCGTCGGACTGCCGTCGTCGTTGTTGGCCGCATCCTCACAGCCCGAACGGTATGCCTTGACCTGCTTCTCTCGACGTATAGGAAAGCTTGGCAATGAGTGACGTACTCGGTTAAGCACGCGTCACGTGCGAACATCATCCTGTTTGAATTCGACTCTGTCAAGCAAGCGCAGAGGATTATTGATCAAGGGCTATGGTCTTTCAATGGTCGTCTTGTAGTTATGGCCCTACTGAAGTAGGGAGTCTCGCCCTCTTCCCTGGAACTCAATATGCTTGACTTTTGGGTGGATGTGATTGATGCCCCATATGACTGGTTCACTTTGGTGATGACTCGCTCTGTGGGTCAGTTGGTTGGACAAGTAAAGGAAGTGGACGTTAATGGACCAACATTTTAAAGTCTCCATCGATGTCACTAAACCTCTTCGTCGGCTCATCCGAATTGCGGTGGAACGTACTACTAGAACTTTATTTCTTCAATTTGAGTGGTTAACGGATTTCTGCTATCGATGTGGAAGGTGCACCCACGTTGAGAAAGAATGCTTGGCACCCATAGATAATGTAACAGTTAATCAAGTTTGGCGATTCGCTTAGACATCCAGGATCGTGTAGGAAGGAGGTCAATGTTGATAGTGTTGGTAAAGATAATGTTCAGGGGGTGGGGAACCTGGGTACTGACCCGACGCTTTTGGTTCATGCGAGTGTGGCGTAAGATTCCGTTTTGCCCGAGGAGCAGCCCATGGCTGAAAGCTCCCTTCCTCTGATTCTGACTGCTGAGGAACCAGCTCCATCGGAGGTGGTTGGGGAACTTTCTTTGGTTGAAATCTAGGCGCAACAATCTTCTTCTGTCTCTGCAGAAGCACGTTTCAAAGGTGTCACAAA
>JBBYHH010694701.1:0-10075 GCA_038382905.1 Daphne laureola
ATGGACGGAAGAACCACGGATGCAACTTCAGTTTTAAAACGGGACTTAAAGAGGACGAAATCTTCAAATGGGACCCTAATAGGACGATAATTAAAGTTATAGGACCACCGGTGCAATTTACTCGTTTAGCTTAGCTTAGCTGCGCCTCTATTATATAATCTAATTCTAGATTTCTCGATCTGTGAAGACTACATATTTCATTTTTAGGTTTGCAGGCTGCATTGCAAAGAACATTTACCAAATCGACTCCTTGCTAAGTGGAGACATTTGAAAACAGGAACAATCAAATTTACAAAACACGTTTGGAGAAGAGTTACAGAGCTCATTGTCTAAGGCAACAAAATTAGAATCCCTAAAAGAATGTCCAACATACTCAACAAAATCTTCCCCGTCTCCCTCTGTCTCTAAGATTTTACAAGACCGCCAACTGAAGGTAAGAAAGACAAGCATCGAACAGTAAGCGAAAAAGAAGAGCTTACCGGAGGATGAGACGAGACGATGGCTCAGTTGATGAAATCTGCAGAGATGGTGGAGAAGAGCGTGTCAACGGCAGTCGCGAAATCTTCAATGCAAAATCTTGGGAGCAAAATCTTTGATACAAACTGTAAGTTGGAACTAATCTGTTGGGGAAGAGAGGGACGACGTTCCGCTCGGAGATAGGAGCTTCGTTGATCCGTCGGAAGTGCTGTCGATTCGTCCGCTTTGTTGATCTTCGTTGTTCTGTTGGAGAGAAGAAGTTCGAAGTTTTGGGCCGATGAGTTTCAGGGAGTAATCACGGTGAATTTTCTTGATTCACGCCTCACGAATTCACTTGAGCTCCGAATTCTTTTAAGGGGAAAATTTTCACGAATTCACCGTGAATTTGTGAAAGTGAAAAAATTGGTAACTTACTTTAAAAACCTTAAGTTTGAAGCACCATATTATATTACTCTTAATTTAATACACTTTTCATCCATTCTAGAAACTTCAAATAAAGTAAAACTATTACTTTCTACTCCATCTCTCGTAAAACCTTGGCCAACTTTGACTGATACGAAGATTAAAGGTTATTAAAGATTAGGTAATAAATTAAATCTGATATGTATGACAAAAATAACTTTTTTTTAGTAGTGAAAGATAATTAAAGGTAAATGTGGTGATAAAAGGATTTCATAATAGAAAAAATGTCAAGATCTGTTTCTTGAAGAGCAAGCTACCATGTGATTTGAAAAAATGAAGATGTGACCAGCCCTCAGGTGATTGAGAAAAACACACACTTGTACATATACAGTTGGAAACTTTGCAATTTTGTTACATAATAGAAAAAATATTTGTAAAAAGAATCTGTTTCATGGGGACATTGCTAATTGATCACATAATTAATCCAATCTTTACAATTTGGTCTAAGGTACTTGCCAAGGCAGCCATGGTGGGACGCTCTTTAGTGTTTTCCCTGAGACAAAGTGCAACCAGATTAACAAGTTTAAGCAAGGGTTCCACATTTCTGGGGAGTGGAACACTGTGATCTAAAATGGCTGCTGCTTTTCCCTGCCTTATCAGAGGCACTGCCCACTCCAAGATCCCTGGAGGAACACACTGTCTATCATATTCTTTCCTTCCACTCAATATCTCAAGTAGAACAACTCCAAAACTCAAAACATCATCTCCCATCTGATCTCCATTTGCATTCTTACCGTTACCGCTAATGATCCCGAAATCCGCAATTCTCGCTACCCACTCGATGTCCAAAAGAGTGTTTGATGTATTTACATTGCAATGTGCAACGGGTGGGGTGACTTCGTTGTGAAGGTAGTCAAGCCCTCTAGCAACTTGCAGAGCAACCTTTAGCCTCATCTCCCAGCTTAATGGGGAGAGATCGCCATGGAGATGGTCATGCAGAGTCCCGTGAGGCATGTACTCGTAAACTAGCAATCTCTCCCCCATCTCGGCGCAATAACCTAGCAAGTTCACGATGTTACCGTGTCTTAAGTTGCATATTGTTTCTAATTCTGCTTCGAAGTCCCTGTCATTGGTGCGAATGATTGTCGCGGCGTTAGCTCTTTTTACAGCTACTTGCCTACCATCAGGTAGAACCGCTTTGTAAACGAACCCAAAGCTTCCCCTCCCAAGCTCATTGAACTCCTTGAAACCGTGTGTAGCATCTTTGAGGTCAGAAAGTCGGAACACCTGGGCCTCTCCTATGCACATGGCTATGGATGGTGGAGGCGGTGGCTTGGAGTCGGGGTCTACCTCCACAACTGGCTTGGCCAGGCAACAACCGTGTTGAGGCATACGCTTATTCTGATCTTTAGTACTGAAAATTTGAAGAAGAGCACAGTAGAGGATGAGAACAAAAAGAACCCCGGAGATGGAAGAGCCAATGATTTCCACAAGTCTCTTTATCTGTTGTTGCACCTGTGCTTGACTTCCAGATGAAGAATGAACACCACAGATACCCGAGCAAGACCTGTTCTGGCAAAGTGAGCATGTCGTGCAAACTCTATCTGCATCCGGACTACACATACTTGACGGGAAATACCCCTTGGAACAATTGGTTCCACAATGCAAGCATATCTTCAAGCCACTTTGGACACACAAGCATGTAAGGCCTGGTTCATTAAGGATGCTCACATTGAATGCAAACTTCCCGCTACCGCAAGACCCTAAAGAGCAAACACCAGGGCTGCATAACTGCAGAGGCGGGCTATAATCTTTCAAAGACTCTTCGCGAACTCCCCAGCAATCAAGAACCAAGTCAACTTCTCTAACCCCACAAGTTATGAAATCAGATGAAGCAATTGCTAGAAAGCCAGAACCTTGTGGAACTGAATGTGCATCAATGTCACCCCAGCATTCAACTCCATGATCGTCTGCCCGAATACCGCAGAAGTGACTTGCACCAGCTGATAAACTCACGAATCGAATTCCTACGGGCGGAGAACCAAACTGGTTAGCATCACCCCAGCACTCTACTTCACCAGACAAACTAGAGATCCCACAAACAGAACCCTCATTAGAGGCTAATGTCTCATACTCACCAGATATTGCTGAAACCCCCAAATTGCCAGATTTTGGTCCCCAACAGACGATACCATTTTCCTTGACAACACCACAACTAAAACCATCCCCAGATATGACCCTCTCAAGGGTGACCTTACTAACATAAGGATCATAATACAGGGAGCTGTTATTACCAGCTAGAGTAACATTTTTAAAGTTCTGACCACCATATTCCCAGCAGTCAACATATCCAAAATCATCAGTTGTTGAAAAATAAGATCCTCTAATAGCACACACGTGATCTTTACCGGCCGCAATCTGCATGTAAGTATTGTACTTGAAAGCTGGAGGAACAAGATCCAAACCTGCATTGAGCATGTTCCAGCAGTACGCCTGCGACGTGTTCGCTGTAATGCCACAGAGAAATCCGTCACCGCCGGACAGAGAGGCCATCGTGGGGAGAGAAGTTTCTGGCGCAGAATCAGAAGATTGGTTGTTCTTGTACCAGCAAATGACCTCCTGCTTCCCGGCGGCGTTGACGGCACAGAAGAAGCCATTTTCTCCGAACGCCGCTGCGATTGGGCCGGGAGATCCGAACCCAGATACTCTGAGAAACAGGAGGAGGAAGAAGATGAGGGAAATGAGAGATAAAGATGGTGGCTTCAGGTTCAGGGTTTGCATTCTTGAAGTAGTGTTCATCTAAACCAGACGAACACTTGGCGAGTGAGAATGGAAGTAAAAATGGTTGATTGAGAAGAAGAATTGAAGCATTTTTATTCAGGATAGGAGGAGGTTGATGAAATGTCGAGCAGAGCTTTCTTCATGTACTGAGTAGGCATCTTCATGTACTGAGTAGTCAACGCGGTTTAACTGCGGTCGTTGGTGACGGTTTTTTTATAATTACAATTAGCCATTTTTATAAATTTATATTTAAAATCACTAATCATGGATATTTACAGTTAACGGTTACAACCATAGTTATCAAAATTAAAAAAAAAAACATTTGAATATTTATCAGTAGGAAAATTTCAAAATATAATACTCGAACATTTATAACAAGTTACCCCTAAAATTATTAAATTGTGATAGAATGGATTAATGGAAATATAAAAATATGAATTGGGAATTGGGTTGAACATTAGTGGACTTGGGGTGGATTTTAGTAGTATATAAATATATAATTTATGGGATAACCGTTTAACTGCGGTTATCAGTTATCCGCGATCCAGTTACACTCATACCGTTAACCGTATTCATTAAATTACCGATTATAAAAAAATAACTGAAATTGTTATCTGCTGATTTTAACTATAGATAAAACCACAAAAAATGATCAATTATTCACGATTAATGATTTTTATCCACCCCATTATCATGTGGAGTACTAAGTCCGCTTCAGTTCAGATAGTTCAGATATTGAGAAGTGTGAGAATCTGATGACTCTATTAAGGGTCAGTTCAGGTGGTAGGGAGGAAATTGTTTTCTAGAAATTTCACTTCCCCAAAAAATTAATGGAAAATAAAAAAATAATAATTTAATTATTTGATAAATTCACCTCTACTTTATTATATATATATTTACCCTCTAATCTTACTATTAATTAAATATTATAATCATTTTACAATTTTAAAATTTTAAAATTTAAAAAAATTCTAGAATTTTTTTTCCAACCCCCTCGTGGACCGACCCTAACCATAATTTAGAAGTCCATGGCTGGCCCACCATATTATTATTATTTACTCTCACCATCCTAAAAGGATTGTAATAATTTAACTCAGTGATTACTAAAAAGTAGTGTATGAGAAATAAAAGGTTATATATAGAAATATATAACAATTTAAATTATAATATTTTGTAAAAATTATTCAGCTTTCTATACTAAAAATCGAAGAAAAAATATAAATTAGATGCTAAAAAAAAAATTACCTATCTATTTTTTTCAAAACTTGTGAGTCGTAAAATATTTAATTAAAAAAGTCATACTAAGCAATAATAACATTTCATAATTGTGTCAAAATATATTACTGTTTCCTACAAGGATTTATTTATTGTTTAGAAGTACAGTTTTATACATGAATAAAACACAAACGGATAAAAATGCTAGACCTAGATAAAATTTGGGGGAAAAAATGTTGTTAAAAAATAAATAAAAAGTCTAGGATTGGAGTTTAGTTTGTACTTTTTTACAACTTTGAAGAAAAATGTTGAAGTTTTTTAAAATTGATGTGAATTTCTTAAGATTTTGTTTTAAATAAAGTTATTGAATTAGATATAATACTTTTTATGGGAATGTTTTTTTTTTTTTTTGGGAAAAAATAAGATTTGATTTGCCTTTCTGTCATAATCTGCCTTGAATCGGTTAGAGTTATTTGTTGATAAATACTTTATTCCAAATTGTAATAACAAATAATGAACCTCTATTAGGATGGTATATGTTATTCTAGACTAAAGTAATTATCTGTTTAGGTTTATTTTTTTGCCTTTTTCCGCATCTGTTAAATGAGAGTATTATATAAACTCTCAAGGTCATAACCTAACCGTATTCTGAAATCTGTATTCCTCAAGATCAATAAAGTTTTCATCTCCTCTACTCGTGGACGTAGCTAACACACTGTAGTTCACTAACAGTCTGTTAGTGAACTACGTTAAATTCTGCATTCGTTATTTACGTTCTTAATCATCTTTCTCGCATCCGTTATAACACTTTCTAATTTTCAAAAAGCTCTTCCATGAACTAGTAAACTCAAAAGATGGGAGTATATCTTATCCATGTGTCCTGTCATTTAGGGGGTATGAACCAACACTCTTTCAGGATATGAAACCGACCAAACTGCAATTTATACTAGATCCTGATATCCAACTTGCAGTCGTTTGTATATGTATTTTATTAACTTTTTTTCATTAGATCAATCAACTGTTAATTTGACTATTTGCAAATTGGAGTACTTACTAACATGGGATTTTCACAAATCTTTCTAAGATACCGTTTGGTTTTGTGAAATCCAACTTGTACTAATTGTTATTACAATTTGGAGTAAAGTATTTATCAACCAGCCACCATATCATGATCATTAAAGATCTTATGGCAACAACCAATTTGCCTCTACACAAACAAGTTTTTTGTTGTTCAGTGTTTGGAAAAACAAAAGGAAATCCTAATAGCGGTTCATTATTTGGTCAACAAAGGAGTACTTGAATTTGAAGCAAAGAAGAGCCAGAATAAGTAAGTACATAGAACATGGAGTGTTTTTTGTATGAAATTTCATTGCAAATTTGCACCTCATGGGTTTGCTATCAGAAAAGCCAAACAACTAACTCAATTACTATTATAGTGGTATGCATTACAATACAATTATTAGCAAAATTTGGAATATATTCATAATTATTCATTGCTCACCATTTCAATTGAATTTAGTTTTTTAACAAAAAGACAAAAACAAAAACAAAAACAAATAGAGGATGAGAATCACATACTGTGTACATTATAATAATAGCTCACACAGAGGTTCACTGTTTTGGTCCTTGTAGGGTCAGTTCAGCGTACACAATGAGGGAAAAAATTCTTTGAATTTCAAATATATTAATGATGTTGAAGATTGAAAATGGGTTTGGAAATTGATTAAATTACATTAATACTATTTAATGATAAATTTATAGTTAAGAGTAATTTAGATAAAATTCTAAGATTCTCATTAGCTTGTTCCCACTAATAACTTTAGAATTGTAAAAATGTGGAAAATATCATCAGTTCCAAACGTATTGTCGCCATATTTATAAATAAAAAAAATTATCTCAAATAAAATGGCACTTTCAGATTTATGTTTTATTTTAGTTCACTTTACTCTTACATAAACACTCACTCATAGAATATGGCGAGTGGGTTGAGAGGAGTGAGAATGAGTTTGAAAATGGATAATGATGGAAATTTATGTAAAATGAATTAAAAACTAAAGACAATCTTAATCTCTAAAAAAACTAAAAGTCCATAAGAGAGGAAAAATCAGATTTGATAACTTTAGAAGCAGACATCATCCATGAAAGCCATTGCCAAAGATGTTTACAGTTTACTACCACCATTTCAGGAGCTCTAAATCTGGTAAGATTGCCATGGATGTTGCTCTATGCAGCTTGTGCTGGAGAGATCAAGTAAAAGAGAATAACATTTGCAGTTTGATGTTTTCTTTTTCCTGAGATACATACATACATATTCACCCGTCTCCAAATAATAATGTTTCATTTTGTGTGGGTGCAAGGATTAATGTAAATGTATATATAATTTAATATTTTTGTACTTTAAATTAAGGTTACATAAAATATGAGATAGAAAAAAAGTAAAGATAAAATAAAGATAGTTTGATAATTTTGAAGGAGATAAATTTTCTATTTAAAGAAAATATATAATTTTTTAAGAACAACTCAAAAAAAAAAATATGTATAACTTTTAAGAGATAAGAAAGTACATACATATAGTATACTTCCTCTGTCCAAAAAATAATGAAACGTTTGATTTTTTATATTTATTTAATTTTAATTTATTTATATTATTATAAAATAAAAAAAAATATAAATAAAATATATTTATAAAATAAGCACATAAAATTTTTATTTATATATAAAAAATTTAAATTTAAATTTTAAAATAATTAAAAAATAAAATTATAAATTAAATATTAAAAAATAAATATTTTATTATTTTTTGGACGGAAAGAGTAGGATATGGGCGTCTGGGCTGATTTGGGAGCATTCAGTTGCCTTGTGCAATGCATGCGTTCTGCAAAAGGGCCTCAGAGCCAATCCTGATCGAGTAGATCTGTGAGGGACTTCATGTAGGAGACTTTCTGAAGCTTTTGTGGCTCCGTAAACCTATATGGCTAATTGGGTCCGTATATGGAAACTGAATTAATTTGAGTTACACTCCTTGATCGAGATCCTTTGTTCCATGATGTCCCCTTCATACACTGACGGAGCAAGGATTTTAAAGTTGGGGGCGGGTAGATAGGTTAAATTAAGGGTTATTATTAGTTAAATTATAAAACGTTGATATTAATCTATTTTATAATGATTATAACTCTTTTTATATAGTAATAGATGAAGTAATGGAAAGGGTTTAAATGGAGACAAAGTAACGATGTTGTGCTTTAGGTTTTCTTCTTCCGCCGTCGTTGGTCTCTTCAATCTAGCCCTTCGTGATGGTGTCTCTGCTCCTGGGTTATGTGTTCACTGGCTTCATGATCCTCATCGGCCGACATCGGTTGGCGGACATTTCTTTTCCGCGTTTTCATCGGATTTCCTTGCCGCGTGTGCCGCCGTTCCGGTGTACATGTCGGCCTTGTTTGTTGATTCGTACTCGCTCGATCTGGAGTCGTGGTGTCGATCTTCTTTGTTGGCAGATCAATGCGTTTTCGGTGGACTGGAGGCAACATCTCCACTTTCTGATTCATTGAGCCGTGCTTCACTCTGTGCTCTCCAGCACCGTAAGATTCATGGTAGTCTTGCCTCTACCATGACCGGCCAGCTGGGTGCATCCAACCTAGCGTCGATCGATGTGACTCGCCGATCTCGGCATCCTCCTCCCTGGCCCGACACTCTCTCTGCGTCTCGAGTCCTTTGTGGCTCTGATTCAATGTTGGCCGGTGGTGTAGGTTTATCGCGATGCCGCCAAGCAAATCCACGCCCGGTCCGCTTCGTTTTGCACTTGATTTCGTTCGATCTGGTTGGTCCAAAAGGATTTGGCATTGCTCGGGACTGGTCGAGGGTTTGGCCGGTGGCGTTTGCTCTCGGGAGTAGCGTAGCTTTGTTGATTAGTGCAACAGTGGAGGCAGCCAAGAGTGAGGCAGGGAGGGAGAGTTGGGACCGTTGGATTGTTTTGATTTTTTTGTTTGTGAAATTTAGTTTGTTGATTTCTTGGAATG
This sequence comes from Daphne laureola, assembly GCA_038382905.1. NCBI lineage: Eukaryota > Viridiplantae > Streptophyta > Magnoliopsida > Malvales > Thymelaeaceae > Daphne > Daphne laureola. The sequence goes on from JBBYHH010694701.1 coordinate 8,892, forward strand.
ATATGTATAATTGGTGGGGTCAAGGTGGGGGTCGGGAACATGAGGTTGTTAAAGCAGGGTCGGGCAGTGGAAGCCCATCCTGCTCAGAGCCATGAACATTCGGGTAGCAGGTAGAGGGGTTTGGGGTTTTCTCTCCCTGCTTGCTTAGTCCAAAAGACCCAAGTACGTCAACGGCATGAGTGATTTTTGTACATTGGTGAGATGATATTGTTTGTTACTATAGTTGGACCTCCAAGTATTTCAGCAGGATTCAGGCCTTATGTAGCTTGCTATGAGTAACTAATTTGGCGGAGGAGGACGGGGCCCGAATATTGCACGAGACATACTGCGCACAGATACTTGCAACGAGCTCATAAGTCACTTGAAGTCCAAGCTGCTGTAGTGCATCTATATTGTTTGCTAGTTATAATATCTCACTTTATGCTAGTTGGATTGTACCTTCTAGGATTATTTTGGCATGTTTTCTTTCATAGATTGTTCTTTTGCTTCTTATGTCTAGCAACATTAAATTGGGTGGTTAGTAGGTTATGTTATGCTCGCTTTTGCGTAGCGCTTTGTCGTTTAATTGTACGAGTGTTGGATCCTGGACTTTTGCTTTTCTCGGCATACTGCCGATAAAATAGAATGACATGCATTCCCCTCAAAAAGAAAAGAAAAGATAAAGTAATGGAGGTTTCCCAATTAAAGAAATAAAAAACAGTGAGAGATTTAATCAAAAAATAGAAATATATGAAATAGTAAACTCAATCTCATAACAAATACATAAATAAACACGGATCAATAATAAAAATAAAAATTATATCCAAACATTCTCACAAAAACTAACCCAAAAATCAAATATACTAAAACAGGATTAAAAGGAAAATAAAAGTTTAGGCGGTCCCAAACTATTAACTTTTTAACATGAGGAGTGCCTTAACTACAACATATTGAATTTAAATAACTCAAATATAACTATAGAAAGAAACCATGGACCAAAAGGAATTAAACCTAACTAAGTTAATTTGACTTTATTTATGGATACAATTGAGGTTTGTGAGAAAGATGGGGACCATTTAGGTTGGAAATTAATAATAAAATGACTTAAAATTTATTTTGGATTGAGTTGGGGGCTAGTGGAAAAATTATTACATTAGTCCTTGTAATTTATACTATATACTCTATACCTCATCAACTTTTAGGGG
>JBBYHH010694712.1:0-10074 GCA_038382905.1 Daphne laureola
TAAGTTTAGCTACTTCTAGCTAAACTAAGCTGAGATGAGCTGAAGGAAGCTACTTGTAGCTTCCCTGAAGCTATGGTGAGCTAATTCCAGCTACTCCTTGTTGTCACTCGGACTCCCGTCCGTGCCACAACTGAAGAGATTAAAAGATAAGGGACTAAAATGAAAAGAATTAGAAAGTTGAGTTGAAAATTAGAATTTAGCTTTGAGTTAATGACTTGAGTGAGTAGAAATTAAAGTTAGAGGTAAAAATTGAAAGAATAAAATTGAAGAGTTAGGAAAAAGGACCTAATTGGAATTTAGGAGGAATTGAGTTAGAATGTAAAAGTGTTAGAAAGTTAAGGATAAAAATGAAGGAAATAAAAGTTATAGAATTAGTGTAATGACTGAATTAGAATATATTGGAAAATGTGGTTCTTTTGTAAGATTGAGGAAAGACTGAGGAGTATTGATATTATTATATAATATATATGTTTATTAATTAAAAAGAAGAAAAAGGATCAGATCAGATCAGAAATCGATTCTTCCTTCTTCTTCTCGGTTCTGTACAAGAGCTCCATGGACAAGGGAAGATAGAGCGATCGACGGGAGGTGAGCTGGGGCTGAGATTCGATTTACCTTGGGCTAGGGCAGGACGCGAAGGTTCAGGGTGAGCTAGGCGAACTGAATTGAAGACGATGGAGCGGCTACCGGCCTTAGTGCGTTGCCGGTGGATCGGTGGTGGAGATGGGTGGGCCAAAGTGGAAGCTGGAAGACTAGGCCGCGCTACGAATAGAATCGGAACATACTTCCGATTCGTGACAGAGACCGGCAGCCAAGGCTTGAGCGTCACCTCCGGTGATGTTCTTTCTTCTATTTTACTCTGATTGTTATTAATTAAGTATCTTAGTGTTTATTTTGGGAGTAAATTACTGAAACTGTTGGCCAAGGTCCGAATCTAATGATGATGAATTGATACTACTGTTGGTGTTGTTTTGTTGAGGGAATTTCTATATTCTCTAATATTGATGATATTTACCAATGAAAATGTGAGTGTGGTTATTATTGAGGAATATTTAGGAATTGGGTAATTTCCCCAATCGACTATTCTGGGAGAATGAAGGAATGAATGCTGATTTGAGGTTTTTTCGTTATTAATGAGTAACTTCTCTAGTTCCTTATTAATACATGTTAGTTTAGAAGATGCTATTAATTTGCGATCAAGACCGAAACTGTATTGCCAAAGAAGGAATTACTGAGATGTCTTAATTGTGACTTTGTTTTATTACTGATGTTGTGAATGATGTTAACGTCCAAAACATGCAGAGAAATATAGATACTATCAATGCTGATTTTTCTTGATGGAATTGTTTCCCCCTGTGTTCTATGATAAAGTTACTGAGCTGAGTTGCACATTTCATCCATATACTGGATCTTATAGATATAGAAACTAATGTAGCCTCACTGAATTTAAAGGGGTATGAGTTATTTTTCTTCAGAATAAAAAAAGTAAACTGAAGGGTTTAGTTGAAGGAAGTTTTGATGGTCAAATTAAGACAGGCTTGTATGTATGATTATTGATACAATTTTGATGATTTACCATAAAGAACTGTGAAGAACGACCTCTTGTACTGATCACTGTTGTTTACTAAATTACAAAAATAAATGGGATTTTCCCGAGAATAAAAGAAAGAAGAGATTCAAGAATTATTGTTCGATGCATAAAAGGAGATTCTTAACCACTCCACGCTTGCTCTCATGAAATAAGGACATAAATGTCATCTGGAAGGCCTCGGCCTTAAACTGTAATTGATAGGTTTATGTCCTATCATGACCATTGTACTCTATGTAGAACTACTAATGTTAGATGTTAACTCTTTACACTATCGATGTTGGATAAATGAGGAAAAGATGGAAGAACTGTAAATTATGTTGGAACTATATCGAACTATATCGAGATCTAGAGTTACAACGTGAAGCATAGGTGGAACTAAGAACTGAGACTAGGTTAACTTGCCGAGTCAGGACCGACCCTTCTTCTTAGAGGGGGCTGCCACCCCTTATAAGTCCATTGAACCCTTATCTGTTTCATTACTTGCTTTGCAAGTTACTTATAATTGAATTATTACTTGTTTAAATATAAACTCATATCCGTTATATAAAATTTACAAGAAACCTGGCTATGTTCATGAACTGGGAAGAATGACGGGATGGACGACTGCAACTAAAGGACTATAACAGAGAAAGACTTGGAGGATATCGACACTATTTATTTGTATCTTTATTTATATATTTTTTTATTTCTTACTTTGGAAGTAAACGTACTCTGAACTTCGGGATGTGTTAGGACACTCTTAGTTCTTTTGTGAACTCTGGTTTTAAAACCTTTTAAATGGTTTTACGAAAGATCTTGGGAGTTGTGAAATGTCGTTCACCGGAGTTCCCTCTCTGCTCTAGCAGGTAGCTAGAACGGCGGGTTCACAACAATTGGTATCAGAGCCTTAGATTCAAAGTGTGTGAGTTTTCAAAGTTCTTTAAAGTAGCTTCCAGAAGTTACTTGCTAAGTTTAATAGTGTCTAAAGAGGTTTTCCGAGGAAACCTGCTAAGTGTTGTGGTTGCAGAATAACAGGTAATTTTCTGCTAACCATTTGCTTATGGATATTTCTTAATTTCTAATGTTATCACATTCTACCATATTGTATAATGCATGACTAATCTGTCTTGCAAGGTGAATTTCAGGAATAAAATGTGAAAGAGCTAGAGGAAACTGTGTAGCAGTCTTGATAAGTTGTTTGACTCTCAGCCAATGAGATTCAAACTACCAAGGTACTTTTCTTGAACATATTTTGGGGAATCTGACTAATGTTGATTAAATGAGATGATTGTTGGTAATTGTCTGAATTGGTTGATTAAAGCTTATGATTGATTTTCTTGTGATTGAATTAGTTGGATGTTGAATTGTTTGATTATGATTGTCAAGTGTATGGTGTAAATGTATGAATGATTCTAGGTTGATGATAAGGTTGATGCCAAGATAAGGTTATGATTGACTTGTTAAGATTTGATTGTGGATGCTGATTATTAGTTAATGACTGATGAATGATGAATGTATGATATAAGTGTATGAATATTGCAGGTTGGTGACAAGGTAAATTTATGAACTAGAATTTCTGGAAATGATTGAGAACGACTGAGATTGAATGATTGAGATGTTTTTCTATTTATGCCTTCACTGAGTTGGTGATTGTTACGATTGATTCTTTGTTCCTTGTTGTTGGTTGCTTCTCTGATTGATTGATTGTTTGTTGTGTGTGTTCCTTGATTGCTCTTTGATTTCTTGATTGTTGATTATTGAATGCTTGTTCATTTCTCTTCCCTTTTATTTCTTATGATTGTGGCTGATGACCCCAGAGATGACTAGGGCTAGGGATGAGTTTCCCAAAGGGAGGTTTATTCTTTAAACTCGAGGCCTATGACCACTGGATAAGTTTACTAACTGCTGCCAGCTGGGTCACATTCTGGGCATGAACTGGTTGGATGAACCTGAACCCAACTAGAGATTGAAATGAATGAGTGTACAAATTGTATTGTTGTTGATTTTTTTATGATTGCTTTGTGTGATTGATGTAACTGGTAACTGAGATTGATGTAAGGACATAATTGAGAACTGTGAAAACAGAGATTGTTGTAAGGATAGTAATGGAAGCTAGAGAACCAGAGAACATACAGAGTGAGATAATTAAAGTATTGATTGGTGTTATGGGACACCACATGTGTTACATTTCTTGACTTGCTTCTTATATATATGTTGTTTCTTTCCTTCTGTGTTGTTGTTTTCTTGTGATTGTTGTGTGTTTCAATACTTGTATTGATAATTCTTGACCTGTTATTTCCTGCATTGCATTATAAATTGTAATAGGTTTTAGTAGGTACTTTGATGGGATGGTGTAAGCCACTTCCATCAAATTCTTCACTGAGATGGGCGCCATCATCTGAGTGTGTGGGCACTTGGACAATGGTGGATCTGAGTGAAGTACGCCTAGTAACATGTATATGGATCACGAATGAAGAACTGAGATAGAATATTGACTGAGCTGGAAATGGATGCTGGATAAGGAATGACAGATTATTAGTGACCGAAACTAATAGAGAATAATAGAAAATGCTTAAAACTAGTAGAACTAGTAATTGAAGATTCAGAAGATTAGAGTTGATGAAGATGTATAGCTGGAGCTGCTGTCACTGGAAAATTGAACTGAGATAAAATACTAGGAAAAGATTAAAGTAGAGTAGCATGAGCGTGGTGGTTAAGTGATTAGTCGTCACTACTGTAAGCATAGATTAATAGGAAGTGTGGAGTTGACTGAGACTTTGAACATCTTACTATAGATTATCACTGAATATTGATGTGTAAAAATTAATGTAGAAGAACTATGAAGAAGGAAATTCTACAACTGACTTCGAGGACGAAGTCTTTTTATAAGGGGGGGAGAATGTTGTGACTCGCACTTCCGTCCGTGCCACAACTGAAGTGATTTAAAAGATTAGGGATCAAAGTGTAAATAAATAGAAAACTGCGATAATATTTTAGAAAGGTTAAGGAAATAAAACTGAGATTGGAATAAAATAACTCATAAAATATGAAGTGATTTAACTGAGAAGAATTATTAGTGGGTAACTTATTTAGAAGAATTTAAAGATAGAAGGACAAAATGGTAGGAAATGAGTGAAATGTAAGAACAATGGCAAGATGGGGTTCTTTTGAACAATTGATAAAAGATTGAGGACTATCTAAATTATTGTTTAATATATTATTTATGTATATTAAGAAATTAGAAGATCAGGATCAAGGAATTCATTCAGATCTTCTTTTGGATCTTCTTGATTATTCTCGATTCGAAATAAGAGAGCTCCAGGACTGAGGGAAAACGATCTGAGCAAGAGGCTGGAGGCGATGGCGAGACCGGAGTGGGATGTGAGGGTTCCCGGAACTGGACTCCAGTGACGGAGACAGGGCACCGACGAGGGGGAGATCAGATCAGATCGAAGAACCGATCTGCTTCTTCTTCTTTCCTCTTCTTCTGGGTTCTTCTGGTGAGGGACAGAGGAGACACGAACTGGGATGGCGATTCGATGGGACGTGACAGATGCGAGCTGGATGAACGAGATCGAAGACTGGGAGGCGATCTGAGGATGGCGAGGCTGGCGAGCTCGTGTTTCCGGTGACGAGGCTAGAGCTATGAAGGGCGAGCTGCGAGGACTGGAGGTAGGGTGTCGGGCATGACGCGATGGGTGAGGCGATGCAAGGCTGGGGTTGGATGGCTGATGGTGAGCTGGCGATGCGACGATGAGCAAGATGGGACGCCGGCCATTCGAGACGTCGCTGGAGGTGCGACGGTGACAGGATGGATTGGGGTTTTGATTCATCTTCGCTTTCCGACTCGCAGATGCGAAGACCAAGAGGCAGGGGGCGAGCGGAGGCCGAGACCAGGGCCATTCGTCCATGGTGACGCTGACGGTGTCGTGACAGAAACTGTGCTGGATTAGGGAGTCACCGGTGAGAGGATGAGAAGAGGCAGGAGATGAACAGGAATGAAGGACGAGCGACGGTGGTGTCAGGCCAAGAGAAGAACTCCGGCAAACTAGTGGTGATCGACGGTTCCAAAAGTAGAAGGATAAGTATTTCTTGATTTACTTACACTGGATGTTGATTTAAACAAGATTAATGGAAAACTGCTCTTGTGGCCGATTTGTTTAGTGCTTTAAGTCAGATGACTGTGGTTCCAAACATTGTGGTATGGTTGATTACTATGAGTGGTGAATTAACTGGTATATTAAGAAAAATATGCTACTGAGTTTGAGGTTTTGATTGAAAGAATGGGAGAAGACCAAAACCTATAATAAAACCGTGAATGTTTTTCTGTAATGAATTGAGGTATATAATCTGATTGGAGAAGCTACTGATTGGAGAAGCTAAACATGTAGCCTTATTGATGAAGAATGGTCGAAGGAGGCCGAACACAAAGTAAGCATAGGAATGACCGAGTAAATATTGTTTATCTGCCTTAATACTAAAGTTAGATTGTTAAAAAGGATGACTGTCGTGCCAAATGAAAATGACAATACTAATGGTAATAATATGGGAATACTAGATAATATGTCTCACGGCAATATTATTGGGAAATATGCTAAAGTAATACACTCGACGACTAGAAGTATTTTTGGGAAATGAATATGAGATGCATAACTGTAAAATATGGAGATTAAAAGAGGATATTATACTACTCCTAATTTACAAGTATAATATAATAATTGAACCATGACCACGTTTCAATGGCAACAACACTAATGACTGGGAACTTAGAAGACTAAACACTGGAAAATTAAACACTGAACTGAGACCACATTGAGAACTATAATTACAACATGAAATATCTCTAACAGGTGGAACTAAGAATTGGGACCAGCCTAACTTGCTGAGTCAGGGTCAACCCTTCTTCCTGGCAGGGGCCGCCACCCCCCTGTAAGTCTCTTGAACCATTCTCTCTTTCATTACTTATAATTGAATTCTTACTTGCTTAAATATATTCTCATGTCCATTATATAAAACTTGCAAGGAATCCGGCTATCATCATGAACTGGAGAGAAGGTCAGGATGGACGCTTGCAGCTGTGCAACTGAAAGACTACAACAGAGAAAGACTTGGAGGACCTTAACACTATTAGTTGTATTTACTTTATTTATTTATTTCTTACTTTGGAAGTAAACGCACTCTGAATCTCGGGATGTGTCTGGATGCTCTTAGTTCTTTCGTGAACTTTATTTTCTAAACCTTTTAAATGATTTTACGAAAGACCTTGGGAGTTGTGAAACATCGTTCATCGGACTTGACCGTCTGCTCTAGCAGGCAGCTGGAACGGCGGGTTCACAACAACAACACCCTTAAAATTTGGCCAAGTTGAAGAAATGAAGAGATGATCTGTTTTCCTTGCTACCAAACTTGTTTTCTTGAAGAACTTGTCAAGAAAACAAGTTTTCCTTTGAATTTGGAGAGGATTTAGTGAAGGATTTATGAAGGAATTAAGCTTGAAGCTCAAGAACAAGTATGAATGTTCATGAACTTATGAAGAACACTTAGAACATTTGAAAGAAAATGGTTGGGTAGAATGGAGAGGGTAAGGCCAGCTATGGTAGGGGTGGTAGGAAATGGGTATTTGTTTATTAGGCTAGAGAGACATGGATCCATAAATCACTCATTAGGTTAGGATATTTTATTCCTTAGGTCAAAGCCTACTAATAAATTAATAACCTACATAAAATAATGTTTTCAACCCAAAATATCTCCTCCTTCAATCCTTATCAAAATCGGCTGCACTACTAATCCACCATTAGTGTGCGTTTTGTTCCAATTTTCTAAAATGACCATTTTATCCCTGGAACCAAATTTCGGCAAAATGGCTCGAAACTCCCGTAACATTATAAAATGATTAAATCTTATAGAATTAAGCTCGAATAAATTCTCGGGAGATACATGTAATTTACATGTAACTACATAGTCTTGGAGAAATACAATCGAGCCACTGGGCAAATAAATGTCCAAATGAAATATACATCCGGGGTGACTGTAACAGTTTGCATACCAGTCACCCGTCAGTTACCTCAGTCTGGTTGGTAAGTTTGGGTCAGCATTTGTGGTCAAAGGTCTTAGTCAGAGTTGTGTTTGGGAGTGGCGGTCATAGGCATGTTTGGGACTGTAAACCCCAGTCCACCTTCCGTTGTGTCAGTTTTCTGCAGATTCTGTAGCACAACAAGTGTCATCTATTTCCGCTCACATCCGGGAGGTTGGAGTTCATGTCTGCAGCATTAAGTTTGCATCAGATTTTTCCAGTTGTGTCACACACCAAGTGTCAACCGCTTATGTCATGTAAGTCTGAAGATGTGTTACACCCAGCCGTGTCCTGCTTAACACCCACACCGTCTGGTATTTGTTTTCATGTCCATACCCTTGGACATCCTGTTCTTCTCTTTACACCGCCAAGGTGTTCTGATTCGGTTGTGAGGTATTTTTGGCCAGATAATTATACACACTTATGGATGCGCTAACCACGTGAGAGCTTAGAGTTTGACCCCCATATTATATTCAATATTTTGAGCGTTGTCTGAGTTGGGTTTCAGTCAGTGGTCTACTAGTCAATGTTCAGATCTGTTCATGAGTTAAAAGATTACGTTATCATCAAGTTGAACCGCCCTCAGTTGGTTGGCACCAGTGATTCGGGAATACACCATTGAGTTGAAGAGTGGTGATCTGTAGACTGTTTAGGGAGAGAATGTGTTCATGGTTAACTTCAGCACAGATTCACTTCTTTTCTGACATCCCCTACCTTATGTTGGTTGTTCGAGTTCCGTGGTTGTAGAGCATTCAGAGATTCGAGGATTAGGGTCTTGGACCCTGTCTGGGAGTTGGTTTGAGGAGTCATATCAATGATGTTCTGAGTTGTTCGTGAAGTGGAAAATGAGCACTAAGGTTACTTCTGGTGAAGATTTCCCAGCACCGAGGAAGCTGGGGTTATAGGGTTGGTCTGTCTACCACCCTCCTGTTCTGAATTCGCAAGTCATAATTTCGGAGTATGCAGTCAAGGAGTACAGCTCCGCAGCTCGTCTTGGGAAGGATAAGCTGTTTGGGGTCAAGTCTGATTAAATTTATGTGGAAGAACAAGAGTTCTTCTTATGGGAGCTATTGGCCACCACCGAGGGAGTGGTTTTGAGGTATGCTACTTCAGCTTCGTTCTGTATTGGGTCAACTCACACATGTGTTCCGATTTTGGGTCAGGCTATGACACTCCATCCCGGAGTTCTGTTCTATGACAGTTCTGTCCCAACAATCCATTCTGCACCAGTTCCATCCCGTGGTACACTAACAAGGTATTCTGATTCTGTCTGATATCCGAGTCTGTTTTGCACCGACACAGTGCTTTATTTGTTGACCCCCCAGTTTTAACCTCGGGATGCTTTGAAGATGAACGTTAATCTCGGTCAAAGGGGCACTCCTCCAAATGAGTTGGAGGATTGACATCACACGTTTCTGTGGTTCATCAGTGAGCGTGGTTGCTGCACCAGTTGTATTGTCGATGAGGAAAATTTCGTAGTACATATTCTGGACCAGAGATACTTTAGGTTGGTGACGTTCTGCATGTACAAGTGAGGGTTAGTGATTGTTGAAGACATCCAAAATCAGCATCGGGTTACCAATTTTGGTTTGTGCATATAACACTTTCCGAGACAAGTTCAGTATGTTCAGTTTTTTGATGCTCCGAAACCCCGGAGTCTGAACATAAGTGGTGTTTTGTGGTTCAATTTTCCTTGTGGGATCACATGGAAGTTTGAACTCTATTCCGTCTGGCCGTGGTCCACATTGGATGGCATGGTTCGGGATGCATCTGCGACATGTGACTCATCACACCCCATGCATCTTTATTAGATTGATCTATTCTAAGTGAGCATTGTGGGCCCATAACCCACAGGGTTTAGGATTCAGGCCATCCTGTTCGGTACTCTTCTATTGCGAGCTTCATGCCTGCAATTAAGTCATTTGGTCATTTTAGTGCCGTTGTTTGATATTTCACCATTTTGATTGTCTAGGAATCGTAGGGGTACGTAGTCACCTTGTGAGTCTGTTCAGGTCGTCTGTGGTTTGAAATCTGGCTACCTGCTACCCATTCTGCACTACACCACCCAGGTGTTCCACTGTGTATGTCACCACCACCCCCGTTCATCGTGGAGGAAGTGTCGGTGTCGGGCGGTGGCGGGGACTATAGATCCATTTATCTTCGTCGAGGGCCCCAGAGAAAGAGATGAGAAGGTAGAAAATACGGCCCATAAAATTTTCTAACTTTTAACTAACTTTGTTACTAGAGTTGTCTTATTTACTAACGCGTATTACAGGTTTTATGACACTCGGGAATGTCAAAACCTCTACCCGAAAAAACGTTAGTGGTTATGTCGAGAATCGCATAATTTACAACAGTTTATATGGTTGAGCTCAGCTCAATAATAGATGCTACATGAGAAGTCCCGCCCACTTCGTTGGGCAGAGAGCTC
>JBBYHH010694723.1:0-10074 GCA_038382905.1 Daphne laureola
AATACCCTTTATTTTGTCCAAAAGATGCAAATGGAAGTTACCACTTGTGAATCAATGTGAAACATCACAAAGATGTTCAAAATGATCACATCACACATATTTGAGCTCCCATGAGCTCCCTTTAGCTCACTCAGAGCTGAAAGTTACTTCTTCATCAAGACTAGCGCACTTGAGCTGAAGTTAGCTACTTCTACCTAACTTGAGCTGGAGTTAGTTACTTATGAACTAAATTGAGCTAGTACTAGCTACTTCTAGCTAGTGTGAGCTAATGTTAGCTACTTCTAGCTAATATGAGATAGGGTTAGCTACTTCTAGCTAACTTGAGCTGGAGTTGAGCTGCCACAACTACTTCTAGATGGAGTGAGCTTAGTTTGAGCTGGGTTTAGCTATGTCTACCTAAGGTGAGCTCAAGTTAAGATATATATAGCTACTTGTAGCTATTATGAGCTAGGATTAGCTACTTTTAGCTAAGGTGAGCTCAAGTTGAGCTACATACATCTACCTCTAGTTGTTATGAGCTAACTTGAGGTATGTCCAACTACTTCTAGCTGGAGATGTGCTAACGGAAACTACTTCTAATTGCCCTAGAGATAATGTGAGCTTAGTCAAGCTACTTTGAGCTTGAGCTAAGCTGTTATGAGCTAAGTAGAGATACTTTTACCTGAGATGAGATGAAATAAGCTACTTCTAGCTTCTTCTGAGGTCTCACTTAACTCCTATGAGCTCAAGTACCACATCAAATGATCTTGGTGCGCCAAGAATTCCAACATGATATGGCCTCGGCCTTGTTTTTGAGTAAGAACACATGAGTGAATTGAGTATAATCTTCAGTGAATGTTATAAAATATTTACATTCATTTATAAATGTGACCCTCATTGGTCCACACAAGTCAGAATGCACTAAACTTAGTGGTTCCTCTCTTTTAGTACCGCGCCTGAAAGGCTTTCTTGTTGCCTTTCCTTCAAGGGAAGCTTGGCAACTTGATAAGGTGACCTTTGATAAGGATCCAATTAAGCCACTCTTGGCTAACTTATTCATCCTATCTTGGCCAAAATGTCCAAGTCTTTCATGCCAAGTCATTTCGTTCATGACCTCGGTCACATGGTAACTAGAAGAGGAGTTATTATGCGAACTAGCCGTAAGTTCATAAAAACCAATGTTAACCTAGCATTCACAGATAATTTGATGATCTTTCATAATAGTAACACTACTATTAGAAAATTTCAAGCTATAATTGTACTTTAATAGGCTACTTATAGAAACTAGATTTGTACAAATATTAGGTACATAAAGTGTGTCCAAAAGATAAACATAATATCCATTATAGACGAGGACTTTACAAGTCCCAATTCGTAATACTTCCAATAATTTGTTGTTACCCACCGAGTCATGCTTAACACCTCTTGGGAGTTTCTGATATGCCATGAACCAAGACTTATCTCAGGGTATGTGGTCTGTTGCTCCTGAATCTACAATCCACATAGAATTTCTTTTAGTTAGCAAAGTACATGACACAACATCTACATTAGAAGTAGAAGGTTCATGTACCTTTGATAGACTCTTGCAATCTTTTGTAAAATGTCCTTTCTTGCCGTAGTTAAAGCATTAGAGCTTAGAAACATCCCTCTTCTTCTTGAACTTATTCAAGCTGGGCCCATTTCCATTAGCTTTTCCCTTACCCTTTCCCTTTCCACCCATTTTAAACCACTTCCCTTTCTTCTTCCCATTATTGTTGGAAGAAGTGGAGGCAACATATGCCTTGGAGTGATCCTTGAGGGCCATAACCTTGGCCTCAATTAAAAGGTGGTGGGCAATGTCATTGAATGACTTAGTTTGAGGGTTGTGGCGTAAGTTGACCTTCATTAACTGCCACTCCTCATCTAGTAAGGACTGGATGATAGCTTGAACTTGTTGCTCATCTATAAGGTCATGTCCAGCTCACCTCAGCTGGTGGATCATGCATGACATCTCACGTAAATGAGAGCTCATGGTATGATCTGCCCTTTTGACATAATTCTCAAATCTCAAGATCATAGATATTTGTTTCTCAACCAAAACATCTCCAAATTTGGCCTTGACAAGGTCCCAAATTTCTTTGGCGCTCTCAAGTATTGAGAATTCTACCATGTTCTCATCCACTATTGTGGAGAGGAGGGTGACTCTACATAATCCATTCTTCTTGAGGAAAACTACATAGGCCGCCCCATCCTCCCCATCCTTTAGAGGCATGACCACATTAGACAACACTTCAAGTGTGTCTTGCTCAATTAGGATGAACTTTACCTTTTGTTCCCATATAGGATAGTTCTCTCCATTCAATTTCAAGTCGTTATTAAGTTCAGCAACAACACTCTTACATGCCATATACATTAATGCAAACCATATGTTCAATTTTCAATCATACACAACAAGACTCAATCTGGCAACAAGTGTACAAACACTACTTCAAATATCTTCATATGTGGCAAAAAAGGTGCATATAGAACTCAATTAGAAACATACAAATATGTTTTCATAGTTTCATACACATGTTCTTAATGAACCTTCCAAGAAGGTTCTCTTTTAGTGTCACATGTACATTCAGTCATGTAACATATACATGTACCATTCATGTAGCATAACCCTATACTATAGTCTCTCAACTCCTTAGTTTCACAAGTACATTCCCAGGAAAGATGGAGGGGTCACAATGGTCGCACTTAAAACCCACCTTCTAGACAGAATGCACTTTACAAAACTTTAGAGAAAAGACCATAGTATAAGATTATATGTGACAAGTGCATGTAACAGTTATATAAATTTCACCTCAAACTAATATCTCATCACCCATAAGCCACGATAGAATTGCTTCTAATTTTGGCATGGTCCCTAGAGACATTAACTTAAGGACAATTCATTCATCCCTCTTGAACTAAGTTTCAACTACCTCATGTCACCATAGTGGCAATTGTCACCCCTTCAGCGGAAGCCAATGGAGAAGGGAGTGGAATGATGTCAGACATGGGCCACCTTGTGGTGGGGGATCCATAACCCAGTCCCGTGACACTTGAAACCTGCACTCTGTAACAATCTCATACATATAGGAATCACACATTCATAAATCACAAAGTTGAGCTCCGCTCAACACCAGATATACCAGAAAGGAGAAAACACTCCCTGGGTAAATTAACATACATCTCAAATTCACAAAGTAGCTGAACACATGAGCAATTATCAAAATGCTTCCAAAGCTACATGTACATATGCATACTACACCTACACAACCCATAACTCAACAAAATGGATTACACACTAAGCTCGGGTGGTCGGGACCATCAGAAATACTGACAGTCACCTCGATAAACTGCTGCTGCTGAACATACACAGAAGAGAGTTAACCGTTAGTCATCTCATATGTACTCCTCCAAGTAATCATATACCTCATAACAGACTCAATCGAGGTCACCCCCAAAATAGAAATAGAATCAGAACTAGGAGCTATATGTACCTCTGTACAATATCACAAAAAACCTAGAGGCACTACTCTGTAGGTTTCTTATCAACAGCTCTTGAAAAAGTATAATCATAAGGGGGTGAGTCCTAGAGAGAACTCAGTAAGGGCTTAAGTAAGGGTAACGGTTCAATAACACAACCTGCACAAAAGGTTAGTATGCCATGTACTAACAACTTATATAACATATATATCTCATGAATAATGATATGCAAATCATCATGATATGCAAATGCAGATGTCCCACCGGATGAAAGTATACACGTCCCTCTGGATGAATTCACATATACGTCCCTCCGGACGATCTCACTAATACGTCCCTCCGGATGATATCACAGAATACGACAGCCCCCGGAGGCTTTCATAGAACAGCACGGGGTTCACACATATACAGGCGCTTGGTACCAGTGAGGGTCCATGGTTCCCCTATAACTGTCGTAAGGTCAATCAATGATCAATGCACTCTAGCATCACAGAATCTCATAATTGGTCAACCAGTGACTGATGTACTCTAGCATCACAGAATCTCATAATTGGTCAATCAGTGACCGATGCACTCTAGCATCACAGAATTGGTCAACCATTGACTGATGTACTCTAGCATCACAGAATTGATCATCAAGATCACAGAATACCAGAAACATAACAATGATCAACCTTTGATCATGCAATAAGCTTACCGAGATTTGTACCTGCATACCGTTAACCTCACCATGTAACTAGCCCCGAGGGTCACCGGGATCCACCCTCGACCCGGGAACTAGCCTCAACTAACCCGATATGCATAAAGGTACCCTAAAATGCATATAAAGAGAGTTGAACCCTTACCTAGTAAAACTGAAACTCTAAGCGGCAACCGAGGCAATCGTACTCTAACGAAAACCCGACAGAATTTTGGTTGACTTTCCACGATCCTCAGCTACCAGAGCTGAAACTAAACAATCACACAATGAAATGAATTGACTCCTCAATCCATTACTCAGAATCCAACATTCAAAGAGACAATCTCATAATTCGGCCAAATTACCAAAAAAATGACCTTTCCACAGAAATGTTACCAGATGTTCTCTTAACATCAAATAAGCTCAATTTCATCACAAGTTGTCCTCTAACAATAACCAACACCAATTCTTATGTCTACTTGACAATTTCGGCCAACTATGGAAAAATGACCAAGAGAGTTTCTCTCAACAATTTAACCACATTTTAGGAGTTCTCTAGCATCACTAAACCAACTCATATCATCACTTTAACAAGAGATCATCAACCTAGAATTTCTCTTCATAATTCAGTCATCATGTGAAAACATATTAAGAGAACCTTTCTCAACAATTCAACAATGATTTAGGAGCTCTCTAGCATCACTAAATCAACTTTAATTCACACTTTAACAAAGAACATCCACATTGAATTATTCTCTAATAATTCGGCCAACATGCTCAATTAGGGAAGAATACTCCAATCATCTTCATTTCAATTTAGAAACTCAATTCTAACTTCAATTCAACACAATTTCACAAATCACCAAAGAAAATCAACTTAATCCCATTAAGCCTCAAAATTGGCCATGACCATTAATGACCATACATGGTGATTCAAGGATAGCTCCAAGAATAAAACATGTTCATAATCATCCCAATAACACTTTGGAAACACATTTCCATCTCACTCCAAACAATGATCAGGAATCACAAACCCTAGCTCACATAATCTAACCAACATGATGAAACATGGTTGAAAATCTTAATACCACTTCAAAATACTTCAAATTCATGCTTACCTTAAGTAATTCTTGAAGTAATTGGTGAAGAACACTTGCCCAAGAACACCCTTGAATTTCGGCCTCATGAAGAGGAGAAGAAATGAAGCTTTTACATCATCCAAGCTTAGTTCTACCATGAACCTCTCATGAATTTAAGCTTACCTTCTTGATTCTTGAAGAATTAATGAAGATATGATGAAGATTTGAAGCAAAGTGAAGAACTCTATGAAGAAGAAAGAAGAGAAGATTCGGCGATGGCAAGGGGAAAGAGAAGAAATGATTTTTTTCTCTTTCCCTTTTCCATTTTATCCCTTATTTGTTACTACCTCAGATTTATTTTTATTTTCTTTCTATTTAATTCCCATTTCACAAAAAAATACCACCCTTTTCACTTCATATAAATTTTCCACCACATATTAGTGGTAATATATAATAATCTTCCACCACACACTTTTGACAATGTCTTCCACTACACTTTATTTTAATACTTATCTCATTAATATCATGTAATACAATTCCTTAACATATTACACAATATATAATATCTCTTTTCCTCTTCTCATATTAGTGTCATACTCATCTCCCAATTTAATGTCCATTTTCTCCAATTTTTTTTTAAATGAGCATTTTGTCCCCAAAACTGAAATTTGGTAAAATAGCCCGAGACTCACGTGTCAATATCAAAATGTGATATCCTGTGGAAATGAACCTCAAAAAGATTCCCGGGACATGCGAATTATCAGAAATCGAGTCTCGCATGCTTGAAACTGAGTCCCGGTGGTTGCAGAATCCCGACCATCGGGCATACAACATCGAAAAGTCACCATGGACCGGCTGTGACTGTAACATTCTCCCCCCCCTTAGGACTCTTGGCCCTCCAAGAGTACCCTCAAACGCTAAAACTCATCGAGGTATCTCTTCATCAAGTCCTTCTCGGTCTCACAAATTTCCTCCCGGTATGAATGATGTGACCACTGCACTTTAACCATCGGGATCAACTTATTACGGAGTTTTCCAAGTATCCTTGGCCAACAAGGCGGTCGACATCTCCTGATAAGATAAGTCTGGCTTTAACTGAACCTCTTCCACAGGGATAGTCTGAATCAGGTCAAGAATACATTTCTTGAGCTTACTAACATGGAAGACATACTCGGAGGCAAAGCTAATCGATAGACAACCTTGCCAATCTGCTCTAGGATCTCATAAGGCCCGATATATCTCGAGGCTAGCTTGCTTCGCTTACCAAAACTGACGATCCCTCTAATCGATGTAACCTTGAGCCAAACTCTGTCTCTTATCTCAAACTCTAAATCTCTATACCGCTTATTCATATAAAAAGTGATGCGGTCGTTCACGATCCTCAACCGCCCCTGAATCCTCTTTATTTTCTCAGTGGTCTCCTCGATGACTTCAGGGCCCAACTTACTTCTATCAGATGTCTCGGACATGATATGGAAATATAGATGTCCCTTCGGACGGAAACAGAAGCATCTCGTTCCACTGGACCGAAACAGAAATATCTCGTCCTACTGGATAGAAATAGAAACATCTCGTCCCACTGGACAAAAACAGAAACATCTCGTTCCACCAGACGGAAATGGAAACATCTTGTCTCACTGGAAAGAAACAGAAACATCTTGTCCCACTCGAGAGAAACAGAACCATCTCGTCCCACTAGATGACAACGTATATCATCTCGTCCCACTGGACGGCAATGCATATTATCTCGTCCCACCGTACGGAAGCAAAACCATCACATCCCTCCGGATGGAAACATATAGCATTTCGTCCCTATGGACGGATACACATACATATACGATGGCCCCTGAAGTCTAATGTATAGCTCCGAAGTATATTCTCTACAATCTGAATCACCCTCTCAGACTGTCTATCAGTCTGGGGATGATAAGTTGTGCTCAGATGGAGTCGCATGCCCAGTGCCTTGTGAAAGGTTCCCCAAAATCGTATAGTGAATCACGGATCTCTATCCGATACAAGGAAGTCGGAAACTTCATTTAACCGTACAATCTCTCAAATATATAGATGGGCAAGCTTTTCTAATGGATCCATCACTCGGATCGGCAGAAAGTGTGTACTCTTCATCAAACGATCGACTATTACCCATATGGCATCATGCCGTAACCTATTCGGAGGTAGACCTGTCAAAAGGTCCATGGTAAGATTACCCCATTTCCTAATAGGGATGGGTAAAGTCTGCAAAGTTCCAGCGGGCTTTTGGTGCTCTACCTTCACCCCTTGATAAGTGGCGCACTCAGCCACGTAAGTGGCGATGTGTCTCCGCATAATGGGCCACCAGAAGTGAGAGCGCAGTTCAAGATACATTTTCTCACCACCTGGGTGAATGCTCAGTTTTCTCAAATATGGCTCCTCGAGAATCTCATCTCGGAGTGCCAGATCATTCGGCACATACAGACGCCCTTAAAAGTACAGTAACCTTTACTTGTACTCAAAGGATGAACGCAATACTCCTCTGTCCTCTCCTGATAGTTTCCTCAAACCTGAATTCTTAGTCTGTGACTTTCAGACTTTGGCCAACCACTTAGACTGGATGGTCAAAGTACAAATCTGTGTTTGCTACCAATGGTGTCGCTCATGCCACAGACACACCAAATCTGAATCCTCAGATCAATTTCCTGAATCTCCACCTTTTACCAATCCTGAGCGTACTTGACCTCCTCGGGGTTAACAGATAGGCCATTCTCACCAATGATGTACCCCAGAAAGGATACCTCATGTATCAAAAAATCACACTTTGAAAACTTGGCGTATAGCCAATGTTACCAAAGTGTTTGCAAGACGATCCTCAGGTGCTCCTGGTGTGAATCCTCATCTGGAGAATACACCAGAATGTCGTCAATGAAGACCACCACAATAGAGTCCAAATATGGATGAAACACTTGGTTCTTCACATCCATGAATGCAGCTGACGCGTTCACCAAACCGAAGGGCACGACTGTGTACTCATAATGTCCATACCGAGTGCGGATTGCAGTCTTTTGAATGTCCTCTTCCTACACATGTAACTGAAAGTACCCTAATCGCAGGTCGATCTTTGAAAAGATCCTCGCTCCTCTGAGCTGGTCAAATAAATCATCGATCCTGGGTAACAGATACTTATTCTTTATCGTGACCGCATTCAACTTCCTATAATCATTGCACAATCGAAGGGTCTCTTCCTTCTTCTTAGAAAATAACACCGGAGCACCCCATGGTGTGTTCTCGGTCGAATGAACCCCTTCACTTATAGATCATTGAGTTACTTCTTTAACTCAACCATCTCCACTATCGATATGTGATAGGGAGAAAAAAAAATCAGAGTAGCACCTGGCTGCAGTAGAATCTCAAATACTACTTCCCGCTCTGGTGTCATCCCCAGTAACTTCTCAGGAAACACCTGCAGAAAGTATCGCACAACCTTAATTTTCTCTAACTCCATGCGAGTGTCTGAAGAATTGAACTTGAAATAATCCTCCTCACTAATCACTGGAACCTAGTCCAGAAATTTTAGCTCCATACTGTGCTTGACGATCCCAACGTCAGGCGAAGTAGAAAGAGGTAAAACCTCTCCAGAAAGTAGAATGTGACGTTTGGCGCAGTCAATCAGAACAATGTTCTTCACTAACTAATCCATGCCAAGGATCACATCATACTTATGTGTATTTAACACCAATAGATTAGATTGGATCCGATGCCGGCTGATAGTCAATACGCACTCCTGTGCCTTCTCTTTTGTAAATTGTTTTTGACTCCCGGCAATATGGACCAGAAACACATCAGGCATACAACTCACACACAAATGCAAAGTTAATGTGCACCTTTGTGCGACAATAGATATGGATGCACCTGTATCAAAAGGTGCATGTACAAAAACATCATTCAAAATAATGCACCTGCGAGTGCTCCATGCTGGGCAGTCTCGCCCCTCTTAAGCTGAAACACCCATCTTGGAAACAACACGCTCGCCCGAGGTGATGTCTCTCATAGACCCGGTAGTAATCTGATGATCACCTATGCCCTTCCCCTTATCTCTCAGGCCTAATCTACCAGACCTGCCGGCACCCCTGATCGACCTGCGCGGTCCAGACTCTCTTCCAGTGCTTTGGGATCGGTGAGGCGCACCTCTGCCCTCAATCTCCTCTATCTCAATAAGGAGAGCCTTCTATACCGTCTCATGATATGATATAATACCCAGTGGTACCACGTACTTGGGAATCTCTGATCGCAAGCCTCTCACAAATCTCTTGGCCTTCTCATCATCCATGTCATCGTATTAAGGAGGATACCGCACCAGTTAATCAAACTCGTGCTCATAATTGGTAACGGACATACTCCCCTGACTCAAGTTGTCAAACTCGATCTGGTGGTGGTCTCCGGCAGCATACCCAACCTACCTCTCATAAAACAAGCGGGAGAACTCCTCCCATCTCGTACCGAGATCCCTCCGACCACGTTGACCATACTCAGCTCTCCTGGAGCTAGCCACTCCCTTACCAGAAAGTCTCGGGGGACCGAGGCGCTAGAAGCGCTCCATCATAGTCAGTCTATCAGAATCTGTAGCACACTCAACTCGTGTCACCACCGTCCATCGTGATCGCTAGTGCGAAAGCGTAACTTACTTTTCTATTGCAGCTGGTGACGTCAGAACGGAATCCATCAGAGTTTCGGTTCCTAGAAAACCGACTAAATTAAAACTTTCCCTTAGATGAATACTAACGAGTCTTTACAGAGTTTTAACCAGAAATATAGCGCGTGAATTAACCAATATATCGTTATACATCAGATAGGAACCTCCGCCCAATA
>JBBYHH010694734.1:0-10073 GCA_038382905.1 Daphne laureola
CTCCCGAGAGGCGTGAAGAATGTCTTGGTGGGAAATAATGAACTATTAGAAGTATTTGGTATTGGGACTTGTAAAGTTCCTGTGTGTAATGGATATTTTGTTTATCTAGTTGACACGGGACTACGGGTGCACTTTACCCTTTAAAAAATCTATTTGCACCCTAACTTTTTTATCTTAACAATTTAATCACCCCAAATAATTATAAACTTAACAAAGCTACCCAAAAATTTTCAAACTTTAATTAAACTCACCCAAACCGTCCGACCACCACCGACCACCGCTGCACCGCCACCAAAAACTCCGGAATAGAGAAAAGAAAACATTGGGAGGTAGATTGGGGTCTAGGGAGGTCAATTCCCGACCGAGGGGCACCAAATCGCAGCCTAGGGCTGCAATTCACCGACCTTGGGCCGTGATTCGTCAGCCCTCGATCGGGAATCAGCCTCCCTAGGCCCCTATCTACCTCCCATTTTTTTTTTCTATTCCAAAGTTTTCGGCGGCGGTCCGACGGTGGTTGGCGGGTGGTTGGTGGTGGTCCGTCAATTGGGTGAGTTTAATTGAAGTTTAAAAAGTTTTGCGTAGATTTGTTAAGTTTATAGTTGCTTTTTGGTGATTAAATTTTTAAGTTAAAAAAGTTATGGTGCAAATAGATTTTTTGGATAAATTGAAATAGCTAAAATTATCAATTTCTAAAAAAAAAAACGTTCAAGTAAACGGTAAAACATTCAAGAATGACTATGAATGAAGAAAAACTTTAGAAACGGGACTCTAATAGTACAAAAACTTAAAATGGGACTACGATAGTATAATCATTGTTGAGAGACTACGAGTGCATTTTACCCTTTTAAAAATATATAAGAAGTAAAAAGGAACTAAAAACATAAAATGTGATTAAAAAAAGGAAAACAAATTACCATTTATTTTAGTGAATTAGGATGGGTTCATCAAAAAAATATCATCTTCCACGTGAATACGCAAAGAAAAAATCTTTTAAATGGGAAATAAAAAAACATATACCACATAAGTGTATATTTATAACGTGAAATTGAAAATGTGATATAAAGAATTAAGTCATTGCAATCACACATTTCTCGAAAATCGAATATACATAGCGGTGTCAATTGGGAGGATCAGGTCGAGTTTATGTCAGGTCATTTGAGTTTTGGGTTGAGCTGTTTTCGGATCTAAGTTCGGGTTTCTTCTGGTCCAAATTCAGGTTTCTATGGGTCCAAATTTGAGTTTCGTCGGTCCAAGTTCAAGTAGCTGAAATTTTCAAATTAAACTTTAATTTTTTATATTTATATTTTTTTATGCATAGAATGTTTTCTTCAATAAAATTGGATATTAGATATTCTTCCAGCAAAATTGGAAATTTGATATTTTTTCAACAAAATTGAAGATTATACATTATTCTAAAACTTTAGAATTTGGATATTCTCAATTTATCACAACAAAATTGAAAATGGAACACTACTCCAACAACTTTGGAAATTAGAAATTCCTTAAAAAAAATGGATATTAGATATTCTTCCAACAAAATTGAAAATTGGATATTGCTCCAACAAAATTAGAGATTGCAAATTATTCTAAAAGTTTAGAATTTGGACATTATAAATTTATCACAACAAAATTGAAAATGGAACATTGCTCCAACAACTTTGGAAATTAGGAATTGCTCCAATAAAATTGGATATTAGATATTCTTCCAACAAATTTAGAAATTGGATATTTCTCCACCAAAATTAGAGATTACACATTGTTCCAAAACATTAGAATTTGGGTATTGTTAAATTCTCACAAACAATTAAAAATGGAACATTGCTCCAATAACTTTGAAAATTAGGAATTCCTCCAATAAAATTGGATATTAGATATTCTTCCAACAAAACTGAAAATTGGAAATTCATTTAACACTTTAATCATACGATTAAGAAGGGTATTCAGAGGGAAATGCGTTTTGGATTTTTTCTCGCGATGAGGGCTAAGGTTCGCCAACGCCGCCACCGTCGAGTTTAGGGGGTCGATCATGCTTCTTGCTTTCCCGGCGGCGTGCTCGGGCTATTGGCGTCCGATTCAGGTTGGTTTCATGGTGGTCCGTGCCGGTTGGCCTCATCCAGGCGCTTCCAACGCCATTTCTATTTCAGGTCGGATGGAGTTCGGCGCCGCCACTCCTGCTGGCCGCCGAAATGGAATGGATGCTACTGTTGGAGTTCTCCCTACCACTGTGATGCAACTACTTCTTCGCAAGTCGGGCTTATCCTTGGATCTCATCGTCAATCATTAGGTGCGGCCCGTTCAAGTGGTATGTACATCTGTTAGGCGACCGGAGTTGCAGGCGCTAGTCGGTAGGTGCGATACTCTCGGCACTCGGCAAGGGCCCCACCTCGGCGTTGCTTCCGTTCAGACATCACTGCGATATGGTGGAGTAATTTCCTCAGTGTCTTGCTGCAGGACTTAGGGGGCTTGCGAAGGCTCCTACTGCTCTTCCAGACCTGCGGTTCCCGCAAAAGAGCAGGCTTGGCACTGGATTTTTTGGAGTTGATTCTGTGTGTATAGGTACGAGCCAGACCTACTCTTGGTGGTTATGTTCATGACAGTTGGACTAGTTGGTGTGGGTATGATGATTTTTATGTGGATTTTATATCAGAGCAATTTATTTGGTAGATACCTTGGGATTGTGCGCACAATTGGTGGCATTCTGGTCGTGTTAGTGTCGGATGGAACCAGAGTTAGGTCAGAGTAGGTGGAGGGGGGCCAAATGAGCTCGGGTAGGTGCTCGCAACAAGGTTGTGCTGAAGGTCACACAGGAACAGGCAAGGAGCGATATTACTCCTTGCCCGCTGTCTTGAGCCGGGTCAGAGCGAATGGGTGGAGTAACGAGTCCACCTCACTCATTCGCTATCTATTTTGAACTTGGTTTCGTCAGATGATGGAGGTGTGGTGCTGGTTATTGATATTGTATGTGTTGGTGTTGTCGCTGGAGTACTTGTGTTTTCCAGGTATCCTTGCAGGGAATAGACTTTCTCGGGCACGCTTTGCGTGGCTACAGTGTTGGAGGACGGATGTCTCAAACAGCCTCATGAATGCTGCGGATGGATACTTACATGAATCCTTATGGCAGTTGGAGAGGACCTGTACTCATTGGCATCACTTCGGATATCGTTTCATAAATTGGCTTTGCGTTTTTCTCGCTCTGGTGATCTTATTATTATTTTTGGTTTTTCGTTTGAGACACTTTTTGCTAATTTTGTCCTCATTCGCCTTAAATTTATGGTGGATTATGTTTTTTTGGGTTGTTAGTTGCCTAGTAGCCTTAAGCTTCTAGGCTGACTGGATATTTATTGCTTTAAGTTTTCTCCTACCGACCTTAAGTTGGTGGGCGTTTAGGTGGATTTATCCTCATTTCTTGCTTAGAGCACTAGTAATCATCAGAGACCTATCTCCAATTGGATATTCACTATTAAATGAGAACACATTCCCTTAAAAAAAATGAAAATTGGATATTGTTCCAACAAAATTGGAACTTGCACATTGTTCCAAAAGATTAGAATTTGGACATTATCAATTTATCACAACAAATTTGAAAATGGAATATTTCTCCAACAACTTTGAAATTAGGAATTCCTCCAATAACAATGGATATTAGATATTCTTCCAATAAAATTGGAAATTGGATATTGTTCCAATAAAATTGGAACTTGCACGTTATTCCAAAATATTGGAATTTGGACATCATCAATTTATCACAATAAAATTAAAAATGGAACATTGCTCCAACAACTTTTTAAATTAGGAATTTCTCCAATAAAATTAGATATTAGATATTCTTCCAAAAAAATTGAAAATTGGATATTATTCCAGCAAAATTGGAGATTGAACATTATTCCCAAAGATTAGAATTTGGAAATTGTGAATTTATCACAACAAAATTTTGTTATGATGATAGTAACTCTATAATGGATTAGATGATTAAATTTTGTTACGATGATAGTTTATTTCTGGTTCCTTAGGGTTTGGATTCAGGTTAATCAATTTCAAGATTCGGGTCAGGTCAGGTTCAGATTCAGGTTAATCAGGTTTGAGATTCAGGTCAGGTCGGGTTTGGGTCACGGGTTTATCGGGTTCGGGTTCCGGGTCATTTCA
Source organism: Daphne laureola (assembly GCA_038382905.1). Taxonomy (NCBI): domain Eukaryota; kingdom Viridiplantae; phylum Streptophyta; class Magnoliopsida; order Malvales; family Thymelaeaceae; genus Daphne; species Daphne laureola. Next base: position 4,144 of record JBBYHH010694734.1, read on the forward strand.
GATTGAGCTAGTTTTGTGTCAGGTCGGGTTCGGGTTCAGGTCATTCGGGTTACGGATTCATTCGGGTCGAGCTATTCTCGGGTCAGGTTGGTTTCGGGTTCAGGGCAGGTCAGGTTCGAGTCATTGACTTTTTTGGTCAACTCAGGTCAGGTCAGTTCAGGTCAGGTTGGGCCGGTTAACCAGGTCGGGTCAGTTTTTGACACCCCTAATCATGTAAATGGCTAGTAAGAACATCATAGCTGAATTGAACCGAGATCTCATATTAGATGGTAAGAACTATCTGATTTGGCAACAGAAAATCAAGTTCATCCTAAGTGAGCAGGAGATACTTGAGGTGCTCACCAATAACATGGACCCGCCCAAGGAAGGGGAGTCTAGGGTTGCTTATGAGGCATACCTTAAAAAGAACTCTATGTGTAGGTTCACTCTCTTGTCCACTATGGTGGGTGAAATATTGGTGGAATTATCCATGTTGGATGATGCCAAGGGCATCTGGGATTCCATTATGGAAAAGTATGGGGATGTTTCTATTGAGAAACAACATTCCATGATTCTCTGTTTCAAGAATTATGTGAAAAGAGTTGATCACTCCATGAGTGCTCACCTGCGTGAGATGTCATGCATGATCCACCAGCTCAAGCAAGCTGGGCATGAGCTCACTGACGAGCAACAGGTTCATGCAATAATCAGGTCCTTTCCTGATGATGACTGACAGTTGATGAAGGTCAACTTAAGCCACAATCCTCAAATCAAGTCATTCGATGACATTGCCCACCACTTACTACTTGAGGCCGAAGTTATTACCCTCAAGGACCACTCAAAGGCATATGTTGCCTCTTCCTCTTCCTCCGGTAAGAAATGAGGAAAGAAGAAAGGGAAGTGGTTTGGACATGGTGTCCAAGGTGGAAAGGGCGAGGGCAAGGGCAAGGGAAATGGCCGGAACTTGAAGAAGTTCAAGAAGAAACATGACATTTCCAAGTTGAAGTGCTTCAACTGTGGCAACAAGGGACACTTTGCAAATATTGCAAGAGTGTGCCTAAGGTACTGATAAGTGCAAATTATTATATACTCCATCCGTCCTGAATTAATTAGACCCCTTTTTTTCACAGTATTTAATCTATGATTTTTTCATGTATATTTAGATTTTTAAAGTTAAAAAAATTATATTTCAATCATAATTTGCAACATACTTTTTCTAAATATATTTTTTTGGGAATTTTTTCCATTACTTATCTTTATGAAAATTTGGGTCAAATATTAAACTTTGAAACATGAATGTCAAATTGGCCAATTAATTCAGGACGGAGGCTGTATTATATGTTAACTTTTTATAATAACTATATAACATTAATACTAATTATTGTTATTTTTAAGTATGATCGGTCAAATCGGTAGCTCAAACAGTCAGATCAATTGAACCACGGACCGATACCTGAACGACTCTATTTACGGTTTGGTTTTTAAAACACTGTGGGTAAACTTATTGCCACTGTTAGCAAGGGCGGAGGTGATATGATGACTACGGGTGGCAGTGGCCACCCTGAAATTTTTAAAAGTGTAGGGATATGTAGTATACATTTAGAATAATTAGGAGTGTCATTTGTTATTTTAAATTTAATTTATTAATTTCAACCCACTAAAATCACTTTTATTCCAACAATTCAACTCATTATCACCTAACCAATCTAACACAACTCATCCATTTCAAATAATTTACAAAACTAAAATTATTTACAAAAATAAAACAATCTTCACGAATCGATTCAATGATATCGAGCAACTTACCATATGTCTCTTTCCCTCCAAAGTCTAGTCTGTCGGCACTACGACAATCTCACCCTCCAATATGGTTCATCGATTAATGTTGACAATTGTTTTATATATGTTGAAAATGTAAAATGAAACTTACTTATTTAAGTTTTTAATTATAGTATGTTTAGTTTTATTTTATTGCTTGAATTTATTCAAAAATCTAATAATTTATAATAAAAAAAATAAATGGAATTTTTTTTAAAATGATCGCTGAACCATTCAATTTCTCACGAGTTGACGATTGTTCCAGAGTTGGAATTTTTAAACAAATTCACAATCAAAGTCCATCAAATTCTACAAGTTTTTAATTTGTAAGTCTTCTTTTGTATAAATTTACCTTCAATATAGAAAAGTTGATTAATGATTTCAAAAAATTTAAGGAACGTCGCATGTTGGATTTTGACTACTTCATATATGTATTTTTATTATATGACTATATTTTTAATACTCTTCATATGTATTAATTTAATTTAAGTCAAATTAGTTACATTAAAATATTTGTATCATATACTCCCTCTGTCCTCCAATAATTGATTCATTTGCTTTTGCACAATAATTAAGGTGGAGTGGGTATTTGAGATAGTTTACAAATATGCCCTTATTAAAAGGCTGCGTGGAGTATTTTAGGATAAATTGCAAAAACATGTAATCGTTTCAATCTGCAGTTGTTAAACGCAGCATCCGGTCCTCCTGCTCTGTCTCAAACTCGTTTCCTTCTTACAAAAAATGTAATCGTTGATTTCCAAATTAGGCGGGATATCTCAGCGCCAAATTAAATTGGAGGATGCGATCAACTGTACCTCGTACATTTCTAAGCTGAACCCCAGACCTGATGTTAGCTTTCTCTCTGCTCATCCATTCTTAGCTCCTAAGAAAACAGAGAAATGAAGAAATGGACAATGGACCTCCAAGGCATTGTAATTGGTTGAGTCTTAAACAGAGGCAAGAAATCTGTCTTTTCCTATTGAAAGGGTGCGATGAAAACTGAAACCAAAACATGGGTTGATTAATTTTGTGTGTCAAAAATTTGGTACTGATCGACAGACGGTTCAAAGGCTTTGGACAGAGGCGAAGGGCCAGATTCAGCAGGATGGAAATCTCAACGTGAATAGGAAAATGGCTGGTAATGTTGGAAGGAAAGGAGTTCTGTTGGACTTGAGCAAGGTGCGAGCTACACCGGTGAACGTGGCACAGTGAGATCATTGGTGTATCAGGTAAGCTTCTCAAAAACCTATGTTCACAAATGTGTCCAGCAAGGTACTATTAGAAGACACTTTAGTGCAATCAAGCCTTATTTAACAAATAGTAATAAGAAACAAAGATTGGAGTGGTGCCTTTCAAAGATTGATACCAACTCAATCTTTACGAATCCAATATTCATAGATTTTAATGATGTGATTCATGTGGATGAGAAGTCATTTTATTTGACAAAATAAGCTGCCAATGTTTTTCTATTGCCCGATGAGATAGATCCTGAAAGGCATTGTCAAAGTAAAAGGTTTATCATAAAGGTAATGTTTTTAGTTGTCGTGGCAAGACCTAGGTTTGATTTGGAGAAAGGTGTTGACTTTGATGGAAAAATTGGTTGCTAGCCATTTGTTTATGAAGAGCCGGCAAAGAGGAAGAGCAAGAACAGACCAGCTGGAACGGTAGAAACTAAACCAATGTTGTCGGTGACTAGACCTGTCTATAGAGCTTACCTAATTGAGAAGCTTTTACCTGCCATTCATGATAAATGGCCACATTCAATATCAACAGACTCAATTGTTGTGCAACAAGACAATGCTAGGCCACATGTTCTAGTTGATGATCCAGAGTTTGATGCAGCGGCTATGAAGATTGGATTGAATGTGAAATTGGTTTGCCAACCTCCTAACAGTCCGGATATGAATATTCTAGACCTTGACTTCTTTAGAGCAATAGAGGCCCTTCAACAAAATCAAAATATGAAAGATTTGAAGGAGTTAGTTGCTTCTATTGAGAAAGCCTTTATTGACTTCTCATCCATTAGCTTGAATTATATTTTCATCAGCTTGCAATTATCTATGACAGAAGCTATGAAAGTTGGTGGTTCCAATGGATACAGGAAACCTCATATAAATAAAAAGGGTTTGGACAGACTTGGTCTTCTTCCAAATTGGATTTCCATGGATTGTGATGTCATTGAGGATGCACTATCCAAATTGTTGGAGTAGTTGACACACGTGCCATATGTAATTTTGGTGTAATTTTGTGCATATGTGCATATGTAACTCCTGCAGCATTGAATATGTAATTGTTTTGTCATGATGTGAATTGAAGATGGGATATGTAACTTGTCACACCACCCCCTCGCTACACGGCTCGGCGAGAAGCGGTCGCGGGGTCGGAGGGCGGCGGTGCGACAGACCCTGTAAAATGCGCAGCACAATAATGTGGGATACCCACGTTGTCGGTCCATAAATGCGGAAATCATCAATGTACCTTAGAAGCGTTCCTTGCTCATGCAAAACAGACATTCCAACTATACAGATAACTGAGCTAAGCTCAGACCAGATGCTTCGAAAGAAGGCTACCTCAGGCAAGGACTTCCCGATGAAATAGACATACAACAGACAATAATGAATTCTCATGTAAAAACAGAACATTCATACAACATTCCTTATCCGTTCGTACATGTCTACATGATCGTGCAATCTACGCTACAGAGCTGCTACAGGTTAACAGAATTAACATACGCTAATCCGGGTGTCGGGTCAACAATATCTGACAAAGCCTGATCCAACAGATGCTGCGCTGCTAGCTGCTATACAGCATGAAAATCCATTAGTCATAAACTTAATGTACCATTTCAGACCACTATCAGTTCATGACCAGGTCCATAACTCATAACCCATACATAATCGCTATTGCTTTCCAGATATCCATTCTAACCTTAACCTTAAACACATAATACAGAAGGAGCTAATGTACCTTACATGCAAAACACTAATAGTCATACGGTGTTACACCGCAGGCCCTGAACCAGACGCTCCTGAAATGTTTAAAGTATAAGGGTGAGTCCCTGAAAGAACCCAGTAAGAGCTTAGGTACAAGTAAAGGTTTTCTTCACGATTCCTGCAATTAGCAAGTCAGAAGAAACAGATATACAGAATACAGAATACAGAGTCAGTCAACAGATCAGAACATAAACAAAAATAGACATACAGTGCAGAACATAGTCAGAGACACACAGTCACAATCCTATCCAGCCCACACACCATGACGGCCCCCTTAGCTGTGGAACTGCCATAGAACCACATTAAGGAGTACAAAAAATATTCATACTGACAAAGACACATCAGACTCATCAGACGCTTCAGACGCTTGGTACCAGCGAGGGCCTAGGACCCTTTTAACCATCATCATCGCCCTATTGGCAGCACAAAACATAAACATAGGGTTTGGGGTTAACAGACCCACTGAACCAGTACAGAAATAGAATCAAAGGATTCAGTGGTCTTAAAGACACACAGAATCAAGAAGATAGAATCTGACAGCACAGAGAGTTCGTGGTCACATTGACGCACAGAACCAGTCAGAATACAGAATCATAACCCATAATCAGAAATTTTATGGTCGCGGAGACCCACAGAACCATTCCCATACTCATACCCATAATACAGAACATAAACATAGTCAGAAACAGAGGGTTCGTGGTCGTGAAGACCCACAAAACCATTCCTTTATCAGACCATTCCTTTATCAGACCCCATTCCTTTATCAGACCTTTCCTTTATCAGACCATTCCTTTATCAGACCCATTCTTCAAAGCCATTCCTTTATCAGACCCATATCAGTCCCTTAACCATGTCACAAGCAGAAGGTTCGGTGGTCGATCCGACTCACAGAACCGTGACACATTATGTCGCACCCAGTTAGTTCGGGTCTGAAGACGCGTGAACCACAACACATCCTTTAGCCATCATCGGGTTCGAGGGTCCAAAGGACGCACGAAATCGTTGTACATTCCTTTTACCTGCACACATTTACCACTACCTTGTAACTAGTCTTAGACTCAAATGTCAAGATCTAAGACCGAAGTCAGAGACCCAGATCTAAGACTAATCTCAACCATCCCATACCGTATAAATACATAT
>JBBYHH010694745.1:0-10073 GCA_038382905.1 Daphne laureola
CTCCTTTATTTCTTTAATTGGACTTCTCTTCAAGCTTAATCACCTTTGTTGGTTTGATGCTTCTTAGGTTTACATCAGTTGGACCAAAGCATCAGATAGAATTGTATTGGGTCCTGCAGTGATTGAAGAAATGACAGAAAAGATAAAGAAGATTCAGGCACGACTGAAAACTGCGAATGAGCGTACCACGTCATATGTGAATAAGCGGCGTCATGACCTAGAATTTGAAGTTGGTGACAAAGTCTGGTTGAAAGTTGCACCAATGAAAGGGACAGCAAGATTCGGCAAACGGGGTAAGCTAGCACCGCGATACATTGGCCCGTATGAAATATTGGACTGAATTGGCAAAGTGGCCTACCGACTAGCTCTGCCACCGAACATGTCCACAGTGCATAACATCTTTCATGTAAGTATGTTGAAAAAGTGTATCCTCGATCCGATACAGACCATACCCAAGGAAGAGATATAGATAGTGCCAGACTTGTCATACCAAGAAGTACTGATTGCATTGCTGGGTAAACATACTAGGAAAGTCAGGAACAAGTTGATCCCAATGGTCAAAGTACAATGGTCACACCATTCAAAACGGGAAGCCACCTGGGAAACCGAGAAAGAAATGGTTGAATGTTACCCCCCAAGAATATGAAAGATTGAAGGTTCTCTTGGAGGAGCAAGAGTCCTAAGAGGTGGAGAATGTTACGACCACCGATGAAGCATCGCCGAAAAAAAAAGGTAAGAAAAATTGTTAATTAAAATTTATGATTTTATGGGAAAATAAAGTACAGTTGGCGGTTTGCGTGGGAGACTTTGAGGTTTGGTTTTCCGATGAAACGGTTAAGGAAATGGTCGTGGTTGAAATGACCTTTGAACGGTTGCAAACGGGTAGCCCGAGCCCCACGGAATCCCACCGGAACCACCACAGCTAAAGGTGGAGTAAAAATGCAAAGGAAAAAAAAAACAAATGGGCTGGTCTATTTTGGGGCTTCACGACGGGATCACGATGCGATGGCGGCGCCAGCCTGGGCGACGCCCTGCCTCTTTTTCATGGTTCATGGTGGCAACACGGCGGCATGATGGCGTGATTATTGCGACGTGTTGGATCACACCGAACTGGCGCCGGAATGGCACTGCGGATGGGGCTTCTTTGCCAGGCGAGCACGGCGTGAAGGATGGCATCGGGATGGCACCGGAGTGGCACCGGATGTCTACATTTTTAAACTGGACCACCGTTCTTCTTCTTCATTCAGGTATCTGACCATCCTTTCTCATCTCTCTCACTAGAAACCCTTTCCTCTCAACCCTAGACACGAATTAAGTATTGAAAAGTGTAGTAAATGGGATGATTATGCATGGATAGTAATTATGAGTGAATTGTATGGATAGTGGATAAGAATTGGTTAATCGATGAATTACTGAACAAAGTAAGTATTCATGTATATATTGTATTGGTTGTTCAGAGCTGACAGAGACCGCCTGAGCGACAAGGACCGATTGAAAGATTGAAGAACCGTTAAAGGTAAGGGCTCAACCTTTCTATATATATATATGGTTCCCTCCATTGTATATCTCCAGGCCGGTTGAAACCCCGAAGGTAGGGGTAAAGGGCTTGCAGGTACACTGCCACGGGACTACAGCTTCTTATAAGGATGATGATGTAAAGCGGTCGCACAGTGATTGACATCGATGTACCAGATCCTGGTATTACGTTCCACATGACTATTTCGGTAGATACGATGATTGATAGATGGATGACTGACTGATGAAAGATGATTGATGAATGACGTCTCAGGTCTCGCTATCACATTTTGCGTGATTACTAGAGTAGACCGGATGAATGATTTATTGATGATTGATGATTGACTGACTGACGATTGACTAATTCACAGATGATCGATGAATGATGACTGATGTTCCAGGTCCAGGGTCACGATGTTCATGATTACTCCGTTGAACCTGACAATTATGACAGACTGTATGCCAGGTCCCGGGCTCACATCTCGCGTGATTACGATGGTTGATCAGATGATGATGGTAAACAGGGATCGTATGCCCCGTGCTAGTACTACGCACCACCACAGAGCTTCGGGGGTTGGGAAATAACTTATCGGGGGCCGTCGTAAATGAAAGAAAGAAAGAATGGATGAATGATTGAATGTGTATTCCATATCATTTGCATTTATATGTACTGTATACTGCATACTGTCATGCTAACGTTGTCAATGGAGGCAAAGTCAAAGATCTTCCCCCCTTTACTTCTACTTAACGTCGTTACTGAGTTCTTCCCAGAACTCATCCTTTACATCTTCCATTTCAGAAGCATCAGGATCAGGGGCCGCAAATTGAGATTCTTCTGGGCCGTATAGTATTTTGTTTCAAGGTACTAACGTTGCTATTGTGAATTGTTATTGATTAAATAGATAGGGGAGTTTTCGGTATAGGACCAAGATGATACAGACTTTGAGATTGAGTTCAAAACTGTTATCCAGAATATGAAGATTGTACAGATACTGACGGTTTAACACATGTTTTGAAATGTAGCCACAGCAGCAGTAGCAGTCTCAAGTTGGATTATCGGTGACTGCACAACCGACCGCCTGATTAATAGTAGATACAAAGTATGAAATGTTGGCTCTGTACCAGTAGGTTGCATTGTACATATAGCGTATACAATCGCATTTTGGTGCATGCAATTTTGAATGATGCCTAGCCAGCAAGGTTAAGAATGATGACAGGTATATATGGATATGGTTTCCATGCTATAGTTTTTATATGAATGTTTGCATGCCTACTTTAATGGGGAATGCTTGCCGGAGGCAGCTTCCGTTCGGAGTATCTGGTCTGAGCGGAGCTCAGTTATCTGTTGTTATTGTAAATGTCTGGATTGCAGGAAAGTAACGAGGTGCTGCCGGAAATCATAAACACTTCAATTATGGGATGACTTTGAGGATCAAACTGCATTGATTGGCTTGATATAAAAATCTGAAATTTTATATGCTTGTAGCCCTATGAGTCTAGTTTCCAAAAACATTTACGGATCAATTTTTGAACATCGGTAGAATTAATTAAAAGTGTTAGACTGATGGGTGATCTATCTGGGAACCGTAAATTATTATGCTTATGTATGTGTTGCGACTGGAACCTAGGGCCCGAGTTACGGATATAACTCATAGTACTGGCTGCGTTAGGTAAAGAAAGGGCGACCGTCAGCACCACCCCTCCGAGCCCCGTGTCTGCTTCCACCGGGCCGTGTACGGAGGGGGTGGTGACACAAGTTGCCTACTTTGAAGCTTCCAAATTGTTACCAATTGGAATGAATCGATGACACCATAAGTGTCATAGTTGTGAAACAAGTAAAGGTTCCTCTCAAGATTGGAGGATATGAAGTTGAGATCCTTTGTGATATGGTTGATATACAAGCAACACATGTCTGGCTATGAAGACCTTGGCAATTTGACTGAGATGTTGTACATTATGGAGTAAAATAACAAAATATGCTCTTACACTCAATGGAAAGAAGTACACCTTGTGCCTTTGTCTCCTACCCAAGCTTTACAAGATCAACTCCATTTACAAGGTGAGGTCGAGAGAAAAAAGAGAGAAGAAAGAGAAGAATTTTTTAGAGTGAAAGACGCAAGCGAAGGGCTTGTGAGAGACAACAACAGTGGGAGTGCATCAAAATAAAAGAGAGAGGTTGAGAGATAATAAAAGGGTAGATTGCACTTGGCCAAAGAAAAAGACATAAAAAAGGCCTTACTAAACCAAAAGATTTGCCTTCTTTGGATCCCATCACATTATTTACTAACTCCTAACTTATTGTCTTCTCTTTCTTGTGATGCTTCTTGTCTTGTGCGGGAATTTGAAGATGTTTTTCAACAACCAAGAGGCTTACCACCCATTCGAGAGATTGAGCACCAAATTGACTTATGGTCGGGGGCTCCAATTCCAAATACGGCCACTTATAGTGCATTCCTGAGGAGACAAAAGAAATCTAAAGACAAGTTGATGAACTTTTATCCAAAGGTTTCATCAAGGAAAGTTTGAGTTCATGTGCCCTTCCAGTAATTTTAGTATGTAAAATTGATGGTACTTGGAGGGTGTATGTAGATTGTCATCCCATCAACAAAATCACAGTGAAGTATCATTTTCCCATTCCTACATTGAATGATATGCTAGATGAATTGTCAGGTGCTTGCGTGTTCTCTAAAATTGGCCTAAAATCTAGATATCATCAAATAAAAAAAAGGAAGGGGATGAATGGAAACAACATTTAAAACCAAGATGGGATTGTATGAATGGAAAGTGATGCCATTTGGTCTCTCTAATGCACCTAATACTTTCATATGTTTGATGGATCATGTGTTGAGAAATGTAATTGGTACATTTCTTGGGGTATACTTTGATGACATCCTAGTTTACTCACACACTACATTAGAGCATGTTGAGCATCTTAGAGTTGTCTTAGAAACTTTGAGAAAAGAATTCTTGTTTACCAAACTTGACAAATGTGTGTTTTGTGCTAGGTGGGTCAATTTCTTGGATTATGTTGTTAGTAGTATAGGGTTGAGGGTATGTGACAATAAGGTAAACGCAATTCAAGAATTTCCTATACCAAATAGTCTCACAGAAGTGAGATCCTTTCATCATTTTGCAACCTTTTCTAGGAGGTTTGTCAAGGATTTATCCTCTATTGCCCCCCTTTACATGATTTGTCCAAGAAGAGTGTTCCTTTTGTGTGAGGAGAGTCCCAACAAAGAGCATTTGAGGAATTAAAACTCAAGTTGAGTAGTTCAACCCTTCTTGCCCACCCAAACTTTGATAAATTGTTTGAGGTAGAATGTGTTGAGAGCTGGACTTCCGTCCGTGTCACAACTGAAGAGATTTAAAAGATAAAAGACTAAAGTATAAATGAGTAGAAAAATGAGGTAATATGTTGGAAATATTAAAGAATTAAAACTGAGATTGGAAGAAAATAACTGATAAAAGATGGAGTGATTTAACTGAGAAGATTTATTAGTGGAGGATTTGTTTGGAAGATTTGAAAGTTAAGGGATTAAACTGAAAGCTAGAATGATAAATTAGTAGAGAATGATTGAAATGAAAGAAAAATGATAAGATGGGCTAAATTGCAACTTCACTGAAAATAGGAGGACTGATTAAATTATTATATTATATAATATGTATATTAATAAAAGAAAGAAAAAGGGAAAAGGGGATTAGATCATTCAATCTTCTATCTTTTTCTTTCTTCTTTGAGGATCACGACAGATGATCGGAAGCAGTTGATGCGGCGGCACAGTGAGACAGTGGCGGAGCCGACGAGATGTGAAGACCGACGGCGTGCGAGGTACACCGGTGAGTCCACAACAAAGGCTGAGTATCTTTGACAGCGGGCTGGACTAGAGATCGATGCGAGAAGAAGACGACGTGGCCGGCGATCGGGCTTCTTTCCACCAGAGGTGCGACGGTGATCAAGGCAGAGGATTCAAATCTCCTTTGATCTCCCCCTTCCTTCTTCATTCACGATGGAAGGCTGGAGGGACAAGGCTTCTCGATGAGGGAGGGATGACTGGCAACGGTGACGGTGTGATGCGATGAGCAGAGACGAGGCTAGAGGATATGCGACAAAGAGACACCAGAATTGGGCAAGGCTCTACCGGCGATGGTGAGGGCAGAAGGATCACTGGCGATGTGGATTTCCTCCTCTGTTCTGTGATGCAACTAGGAGGCAGAAGACGTGGTGGATAGACGACGAGCGAGGATGGCAGAGCAAGGGAGCAACAGGGCCGGCCGATAATGGTGAACGTCAGTGGTAACGTGGTGAGGCTCAGCTGGGGACCTGGTCTTGTTTCTTAGACTTGGCTGGATGACGGTGGATTTGGGGAGGTAAGGAGCGAAGACGGGATGATGATGGAGTTGGAGGCTGGCAACGGAGACGGCGACGACTCATCGGTAATGGGGATGCGAGTAAGCTGAGAACAGAGCATGGTAATGGTTTGATGCTCTACAGTATTTAATTTCCTCTACTGCCCGAGTGAGTGATTCTTCTATCTCTCTGATAGTCCATGTTAGTATGAAGTAATGTTTGAAAGGGAATGTCGAGGCTGATTCATGGTTGGATTGGTAATACTGTGGATGCCAATTTCTTGTAGAAGAGATTACTGTGTTCTAGTGCTTGGTATATATATATATAACCATGAATTAAGGTTGTGGTGTGATTAATTACTGATGGTGAAGATGTATGTCAACAAGAACCGATGTAGAAGCTGTGGGAATATTACCGTTATAGTTGGTTGTCAGATCGTAAAGATGGTGAACTTTCACTTGTAACTATCGACAATAAGTAGATCTGTCCCTCTATTTGATACAACATTACTGTGGACTCTTAAAAAGATTAAAAATACTATCGGTCTACTTAAACATTACTGTGGACTCTTAAAAAGATTAAAAATAGAGTAATATAACTACGAAGTTCAAATGACGTCACCAATATCAATAATAGAGAAATATTGCTAAATTATGCCGAAGGTAATACTATTGGGAAACATATTGAAGTTGCACACTTAACAACGGTGAGTAATTCTGGATAACAAACACAAGGTGAATAACTGTAAAATGTGAAAGCTAGGAGGATATTATTCTACTACTAACTTACGAATAAGCATGCAACCCAGCACCCTTGGTTGCGCCATACCGTTTGCTGGTGCATGTACTCAAAATATGGGAACATGTTTAGTGAAGGATATATATGTACCTATTACATGTATACTTTCGGATACAATATAATAACTGAACCATTGCCGCATTTCAATGGCAACAACACTAATGACTGGGAACTTAAAAGACTAAACACTGGAACACTAAACACTGAACTGGGACCACATTGGGAACTATAATTAAAATATGAAACATCTCTAATAGGTGGAACTAAGAACTGGGACCAGACTAACTTTCTGAGTCAGGGTCAACCCTTCTTCCTGATGGGGCCGCCACCTCCCTATAAGTCCCTTGAACCTTTCTCTCTTTCATTACTTCCTTTGCAAGTTACTTATAGTTGAATTCATACTTTCTTAAATATATTCTCATGCCCTTCATATAAAACTTGCAAGGAACCTGGCTATCATCATGAACTGGAGAGAAGGTCGGGATGGACACCCGTAGCTGTGTAACTGAAGGACTACAAAAGAGAAAGACTTGGAGGACCTCGACACTATTTACTTGTATTTCTGTATTTATTTTAGTTTCTTTCATTCTTTCTTACTTTGGAAGAAAATGCACTCTGAACCTCACGTCATGTCTGGAATGCTTAGTTCTTTCGTGAACTATTATTTCTAAACCTTTTAAATCGTTTTAAGAAAGATCTTAGGAGTTGTGAGACGTCGTTCACCGGAGTTGACCATCTGCCCTAACAAGCAGCTGGAACGGCGGGTTCACAATAGTACTAGTAGGTGATTTTTGAGATTTAGAACTATCCCTCTAAAGGTAGTTTCATGGTACATGTGGCATAGACAATTGTATTTTGGAAGTGTGTATGTAATGGTCAAATGTTGTTTGTAAGTATTATGTATGCGATGATTCTCATGATGCATGTCTACTTTTTCGGAGAGTACTTGCCTGAGGAAGTCTCTTTTCTAGTGTATCTGGTCTGAGCGGAGCTCATTATATATGTATGTGTTGTGGATTTTGAACTGCAGGTATGGAGAAGATGGAAATGCTATTTTTTGAGAAACAAGGCAGATTTTTTGCTCGTATTGTACGAATAAAATGTACCATTTTCTGCTGCCAACAATTCTGAAATTTTATGTGACCGTAGCCTCATGTGTATAGTTTTAGGTAAAATTTATGGAACTTAATTTGGACACCTATAAGAGTTTTTGAAAATATTTGAGTGACAGGTGGTCCTGCTGAAAACAGAAAATCAGCAAGTATAGTTTTTAAATTCGAAATTAGATTGTGTTATGGGAATCGGGTAATGAATTCCAACCCACCATATTGCTGAGGGTTATAGGATAAGTGACCGTTACCGCCACCCTTCCGGCCCCGTATCCTCTTCCACCGGGTTGTGTATCAAGGGGGTGGTAACAAGTTTGTATCAGACCAGGTTTGGTAAGTTTACTTCCATTGGGTATGTTCAGGAGGCAGCCTTTTGTTCCACTGCACGAATCCCGGATAGTTCACATAGGGAAGTGGCCACTTACTTATGTGAACTGCCCTGGAATGGGTATTGGAATTCTGGGCTGCTGATCTAGACATGCTCAGCTTGAGTAAAGCAATTGAAGGAAGTAGGATTGTCTGTTGCTTATTGTACTTTGGTATGTTGCTTAGTTTTGAAGTTTTTTGTGTGATAAATTTGTATTATGCATCATACATTGCATCTACTTTATAGAGCCATAGGATTAACTGCTGCTCCTTAAGTTTAAGTAGTTAACCGTTATATGTGCTCTATCTTATGGAAAAATAGGAAAATGTCTAGAACTCGATCACAAAGATGAGTTGAACGCCTGGGGACAGGGAATGCATAACCTCCTCTGCAGGCACAACCAGCTCCTCCACCCCAGTAGTAGATGCTAATTTCGGAAACCCTCCTGTAGGTGCTGGGGCAGATGAGGATAGTTATAGACACCCTCATACCACGTACAGAGCAGTGTGCCCCAGTGGACCAGCCCTGGGAGGACACCCCAGATCAAACGTATGAGGATGATCCTGATGATGATGGTGATAGTTATGACAATGCACATTATGATGACTCTATCGATTACATTGATGATAGTGATGAGGATGAGAAAGATACTAATGATGAGAGATGACACCCCCGAGCACGAAGGGTTCGGTTGGAGGTTGTTGTGCCCGACCAATCTGTATAGAGTCAGCTAAGAGGCATGAGCGAGTAATGAGGTGAGCATCGCCGTCGTGACAGGATTGTTTTTGATGATGACATTGATGACGTTCCGAGGGCTCAAAGGCCCCAGGTATAGAGCGTCACGAGTGTAAGCTATCTGACAAGATTGGAGTGTATTCAGCGTTTAGATCCCCCATGGTTTATAGGTAATAAATGACCGGATTCCACAGAGGCATGGTATACAGATATGGACAGATTGCTCAGTGGAGCCGGTCTTCCTTCTAACGATAGGGTAGCATTGGCTACATTCTACCTTCCTGACTGGGCGTATGCCTAGTGGAAGAGAATAGTAGACACTAGGAGAAGCCGAAGTGCTAGAAGAGGTCAACGAGATCCTAGTTTTACCTGGGAGGAGTTTACTGGGATGTTTCATCAGCGGTGGGTAGGTTATGCCACCCAGGACCGCCACCAGACAGAGTTTGATCGTTTGGAGCAGGGAGACAGATCTGTTGCAGATTATGAGAGGGAGTTTGACAGACTTGTCAAATATGTACCGCAGTATGAAGAATATGTTGAACAGAAAGCAAAGAGATTTATCCGATGATTGTGACCGGAGATCAAGCGGTACATAGTGCAGCTGGGTATCACAGGGTACATGGATGCAGTGCAGAAGGCACAGCTTGTGGAGATGGAAGTGACTAGGGCCCGACCTGTTACACAGTGACCCCAGGGCAGAGGTACGGGCGGTAGATCCTAGCGTGCAGATAATAGATCGGGTCAATCTGGTCGATCTGGTAGGACTAGCAGACCGAGCTGACGTGACAATGGCAATGAGAAGATTAGAGATAATAGATCTTGGTATTGTGAGCATTGTGACAAATGTCACACTGGTGCTATTTGCTACCGACATTCTGGCGGATGGTTCCGATACGGATCTACCAATCATTGGGCCAGAGATTATCTGCAGGAGTAGGGCCAGGGTACCACAACACAGTCCAGAGCACCCCGAGGGTGGGGCACATCACAGGGTAGTTCCAGACTCCAGCCACAGAGACAGCAGACACAGTCACCTACCCAGCAATAGTCTAGGCTGGGGTGGATTTTTCAGATTGAGCATCGTGCTCCCACTCAGCATGGTGACTCTACGCAGCAGGCCAATACTATACAGCGTGGTGCACTAGAACGTACATTGTTACTGAATGGTACTTCCGCACTTGCATTATTCGATACAGGTGCG
>JBBYHH010694756.1:0-18412 GCA_038382905.1 Daphne laureola
ATTAACTACTGAGGGGGGTAGTTGAAGGTTTTACAGTACCTTAGGGGGTTTTCTGAAGGTTTCTCAAAACCGAAGGGGGAAACTGGAGGTTTCACCTAACCTCAGGGGGTTTTTTGTAAGTTACCCTATTTCTTAGTTTTAATTGTTATTTTATGTTTTTCATATTTCCTACATAATCTTGATTCAATTACCCAATGATACTCGAATTCTATTTACCTGCTCAATTGGATACCTCATTACGTCCACACGTAAGACGTTTAATCTCACAATGTTTCAAGAAAGTCCATTTTTCCACTCAAACCCCATCAAAAGAAATGTAACATGAGCGTCTGAAAAATTACCTGTTAGTCAAATCCAAACAAGATTTGGTACAACACATCAGTAATTCTTGAGAAGCTACCTGAGATCTTCATGCGACGGTTTAATGTCACACTTTGTTCCCTTTCAAGCTTTCTCTTCTCCAATATCCGGCTCTGCTGCTGCCACTACACTAAGTCAAGCATTTAAAACCAGTGAAGCTTTTCAATGAACTTGCCAAGCTCCAGCTGCAGTCATGGTCCACATTTTTCATATGATTTCATGCAACATGAGACCTTACCAACATCACGGAACAAAAACCAGTGCCAGTTCTTCTTAAGGATGCGTTCGAATGAATATCTTCAATCACTCGCTTCTTGCCTTATCTGAGCTTATTGCTTCTACAAATCCTCCACCGCAAGGCCAGTACTGAGTATGTGTAAATTCCAGTAGCAGCCACAATAAACACTCCTACATATGTGCAAACTGTTGCTGCACAAGCATAAAGGTACCTGAAGGAAGAAAAGAAAACAACTGTAGTTTAGTACTATCATGATATTTCTCGAAACAAAGACTTAGAATCGCATTATTATATTAGTGCATAAACATTTGAGAAAATAAAAATACATAAATAAACTAAAACATGCGGTACACATGTCGAAAACGAAAGAATCTTGTGAATGATGAAGATATTGCAGAGCACTTACTTTGGAGAGAAAACGCTCCAAACAAATAAATGGTTCCTCATTAGCAACAAGACGACTGTATATGCAGTCAAAAGAACTGAATTTAAACCCAAAGGGACCAGACATGTGTAACCAAGAATCCTTGAAAGAATAGTTCCATCATCTGCATTCTTCAGGTCTTCAGGATCGTCGGTGATATTCATGGAGATGTACAACACAAGGCTAAGAAGAACAAACATGGGTGAAGCATAGGTGATGATGAACATTAATATGCCGGAGAGTAATGTCGAGTGACTGGAGATGCCCTGTCAAAAAGAAAATTTGTATAGAAAGGTTGAGGATGTATAAAGGACATTATAAATAGAGATTGTAACACAATCAAATTAAAAAATATACATATACACATTTAATCATTTTTTTGGTCCAGTAGTGCAAGTTTGGGTTTATTCCTGTTTTGATTTCTTTACTTCTTTCAGCGCTCTCTTGCTGTTCAATTTTTTTTGTTCTAAGACTTCCAGTAGTTTGTGAATAGAAAAGGTGAATTGCTTACGATGAATGCTCCAGAAACTTCAATCGTAGCTAGTGTATTGCTGTTTCCTAGAGCAAAATGGCCTGCCATTCCTAGGTAGTGCAGTGCTGCAACCTGGGACAGCAAAAATACTTGTAAAGAAATTCATATTTTTGTACTTTGTACTTCGTAACGGAACTTTAAAGAACTAAATAGTTTGACAACATGTGTAAGTAGAGCATTACAAAAGGAGACACTGTTGTTTTGGGTGGACAATAGAATGAATCAAATATACACGTCACTGACCTCTTTCCACTCCTGATGATAATTTTCCCTTCCAGCATGAGAAAAATATAGCAAGCTGACATATATTTGCACGAAAAGTAATAGTATAGGAGATGAATTTTTGGGTTGTAGCAACAATTGCAGGAAAGACCAGCACAATATGTACACCAGTCCAATCACACGTAGAGAATCCCGTAAACCTGTCACTGCAAAGACCTTTTCAGTGCATTCAGGAACTGACTGCTGTGTGAGGATTTCTTTATTTGTGGGCATCCTACATACTGAAGGTGTGAACCATGGTAATAACACAGATGTCCCAACAGTCGAAGCGCCCAGCATTGTGTAGATTATTTGTGCCAATAAGGTAGCACCATAACTGGATGACGCAAAAGTGTCATCCTGATATTTCACAATATGCAGTAAGACCAAAAGACCAGATATTGAAAAGCTTAATCTGATCATCAATAGTTTCCTGCTGGACTCCATCAAACATAGAGTTAATAAGCCAAAACCAATAACCAGGAGAGCTGAAATGAGCTGGAGTGAGTTTATGGTGCCACTCCCTGCTCTGTCAAGCCATTTAGAAATATCAGGAAGATTAACCCAGTTTACTCCACCTTGATGCCAGCCTCTCAAAATCCTCTCAGAGATGAGCAGCAGAAAGATCAAAGATAATTGAAAATACATATCTGTGTTTTCTTTCTTGATCAAGTTACTCTGTTTGCGTCCAGCATGAAAAGACAATGCAGTTTTACGAAGTAATAACAGATAGAATGTGGACATCATAAAGTGCCAAATATAATGCTCTTCCTCTACCATAGAACTTGACCCCATGCTTGCAACAACGATTACAATCACAAACAAAATGAAGGCCTCCTCTAGAGACCACCCGTCCATGCTATCTGATTTAAAGCCTTGGGGTCTTAGTTCCAAGTAAACATCTCTCATGTGAAGTATCAAGATAATAAATATCAAACATGACAGAGACATCATAGCCAATCCAAGAGCTAGAAGATTAAGTGGCTTCTGCATAAAAGCAAAACCATTAAACAAACACAGATGAATCAGGATTAAGCAAGTCCATCCCATTCAAAAGCAATTTAACTAAAGAAAAACAACTATTTAAAAATCTGTTTCATTAGATATTGTCCCAAAATTACCCTCAATGAAAGGAGAACAAATTAAGGAACATTAACATAAAGATATCTAGCTGAGGCTATTAAATTAATTGGATCCACGATAACAGAATAGTTGAGATGATCAATTATAGATGGATCAAAAGAAGCATCTTTGACAAGTAAACTGAATAAGAAAAGTTATCATGAGAACAGCTATAAAAGATGTAACCAACTACGGAGCATACTTTATGAAATTTGGTGTGACTAAAATATTAAGCTCTCAAACCAGTGACTGCTTAAAACAGAGTTACATACATCAGTAGTTCTTCGAGATAACCACTCACTTGAAGATCTCAGAAATCTGTCATATGCAGCAGCAGTACTTC
Source organism: Daphne laureola (assembly GCA_038382905.1). Taxonomy (NCBI): domain Eukaryota; kingdom Viridiplantae; phylum Streptophyta; class Magnoliopsida; order Malvales; family Thymelaeaceae; genus Daphne; species Daphne laureola. The sequence continues at coordinate 3,281 of JBBYHH010694756.1, forward strand.
TGTAATCTTCCTTCTTAGAAACACTAATACATGCATACAAAGAATAGGCTGCATTAGAGATGTAACCAACAATAATTGTCCCAGAAGGTTTATGTACTGAGACAGATATAAATGGACTCACTCAGAATTGTTCTTTGACCTCCAAGAAGCATGCAGCAATGTGGCTTTAGCAAATAGGCAACATACTTGGCTCCCAATACTTTGATTGCAGTAACTTGAATCAGATATTTGAAGTTCTCCAAGATGGCATGGAAAATCGCTACATGGTAATGCTGGTAATTGAGCTTGCAGAAGTCTGAGTAACTGCCATGAATTCAATTCCAACACCCTAAGCCTGTGCTGATCTAAGTTCATCAAGAGACCATTACAGTTGAAGTAATCACAAATAAAGTGCAACACAAAAAGCTTGAAACCAAACTTTAAATCTAACAGGAGATAATCTTAAACTACAGTAGCAGATATAGCAAACCCAGCATAGCAAAATTATTAGTTTTCTCAAACACATCTAATTTTTTTTAAGAAATGAAGACCTTCTTTCATGATCTGCAATGCTAATATTTGGCAACTGTCAAACCTCCTGTACTTGATACTCTAAAGCCAGGGATGCTCTCTTTTCTGAATTACATCCCCAGTGCATATCAGTTCAGTACATATCTTTTTCCATGGATAAAAACGAACATGCCTTTATCAAGGAACGGAGGTAAAAGAAAAAAAAAACTTAGAAATTGCTTGGCAATAACATGAACGATTATAGTATTAGAGCTTGAGAAAAAAGGTTTCACCAATTTTAACATTATGGGTTAGAAGTGGTTAGCATCGAAATACTAAATCCTCATGGACCCTAACATGAATCTCAAAAGCTACTGTCAGTTGTGCTCTTAATTGTACAGTATCTGTTATTAATGTGCCTACTTCTGTCATACCCCAATAACTATTCACAAGCCAGAAGAGAGGGGAGGGAGGAGGGGCATGACTGACCTGCTAGAGTATTAAAGGCATCTGAAATTAGAACACCAACATTGTTTGTAGGGATTGGAACACCAAAAAGGAGGGCTAAGGTTGGTGCAATGTCAACCTGAATTCCAATAGAAGGGTATAAAAACAAATACTCCTAATACATTTATATAAAAAGAAAAGAAGTGTAGCCACGTGTTCCACATTTATTAAGTGGCTAATTTTATTTAAGAACTTGCAGCAACGGAGAACTTACAAAAACATAAAAACAAACAGAATTCTTTATCTAAAATTGAAAATCCAGAGTTCCATACTTCTTTAAGAGAAAGTACAACAGATTGAAGGAAAGTAGGATGCAATTCTCGCTACAAATTTGGAAAACAGAAAACTACAGGACAATCTTTATGAACTCAGCATACATTGTAAGACAAATTATATTACTGTCTATACTCTATACCTTGGTCAGATTACCTGGTTAGCAAAATTCTGGCTGGATGATTCATAATCAGATGTGTGAATTCCAGTTCCAATCAAAAGAATTAAGGAGTCTGTTTCTTCATCTGAAGATCCTCCATGATTTCCACTTTTGGTCATGCCATGATCACTTACTACCATCTAAGAATATGGAAGAAATGCATATGAATATTATTCATATTTCAATGTAATAACCGGCATCTTTAAAAAGGTAGAACTTTGAAGAGAACTTAAAGAAAATGCCAAGCAGATTAAGTGGTTTTCTCATGAAAAAGGGAAAGGAGATCAAATAAGCAGATAAGCTTGAACCATTCTCCAACAATACAATACAGCTCAATTGGTATTATATGGAGGAAAGTATATAAAGAACAGAGACCAGATATGAACATTACATTAAGTTTGTGCATATATACTTGGCAGACTTGGTACATTAATGCAGTTTCCTGCTTGAAAGAACATTGTCACGATATATTTTCACCTTATACTAAGAAAGCTTAAAACATGCAAATTTTGTCAGTCAAGCAAAACCGAGAGATATATAAGTCTAGATCCCATTTTTGAGGATTGTACTTGTGATATTTATTACCTGTACCAAACAAAAGGTACAAATGCTCTTGATCATAATCGATTGCAAGCAAATGATGAAGCATAGAAGAAACAAATTAAGGTTTTGGATTGGCCAGGACTTTAAAGGACTTTGAAGAATTTAAAAAACACCAGCTCACTTCGAACACCAGTTTATTTACTAGTATTCCTATCATTATAATCCCAATGAGGTTGCAAGACAGAAATATATATTATCTTGCAAGGGGGGAAAGGGAATGGAACCAATACTACAAGTATGTGAACATATCACAAAGGATCCAGCCAGTGGAACTTTAGTGGCAATAACCCAATATGTAGGCAGTACATACCAAAAGTGTCCTCCCACCATCCTTCTCTTTCTGAATGATGCTTGAATGAATCCTTTTTATGATTTCATCCATCTCTGTTAGCTTTGGAGGCATCAAGGCACTGGAATAGATCAAAGAAACACAATTAAAAATTGGGATTTGAACAGCTTCATTTCCCATTAGGGCCAAGAAATGGAATTGAATGAGTCCAGATAAAGAGTAGCATTCATAAGTCCATATCCCCAATCTAAAAAGGAACCTTCACATTAATATCCTTACTTAATCACACAGAACACATTTCTATACTTCACAACTATCATTGCTGATTGCTCAGAGAATTGCTGATAGATAAAGTAATTGCATGCTAGAATTAGGCAATAAATTGAACATCTATAAAATAGCTACCTGTTTCTCCCACCAACATGTCCAACATGATCCAATCCAAGGTAATGCAGGATCTGGAAAGATAAATACAGCCAACCATTAATCATATAAAAAGAAAACCTTGTTCGCTTGTTGACTTCTTTTGAATTGTTCCAAGAAAATTCTACTGACCATGAGATTCCAATCATCTCTACTCAATTCATTTCCCAAATGTCGAGAAACATTGTGGTCCACTTGTACAGTGTCTTTAACCTGTGTGTCATATCAGCCTAAATAATTGTATGACTTGCTCAAGAATACTAAAACTTGAGATGCAGAATGCTGGAACAGCCAACTTAAGAAGGCATATGGACCCTACATAGATGGACACCAATAAGTAAAAGGTCTGAATACTATATTCATGCACAAACACTGACCAATACTATATTCATGCACAAACACTGACCAACATTCATGAAGCTATGCCAGAATTCTGAAAACCTTAAGGGAACGTGTTTACAGGACAAAAATCGAGAAAACATGACCTATGTCAGGATGACAGTATCAGTCATTTAGAGAAAAAGATGGATGAGATGTTTGTGAGAGAAAAAGTTTGGAGGGAACTGTTGATTGTGAAAATTTTGTGATAAAATTTTGTAACATTGGGTGTAAGAACACACCTAACTAACAGAATGGTTGTAGATATAAACACTTATCAATTCAGAGACATACGAAGAAGCTGCTAACACCATCATGCCTAGTGAATACCCCGGGAAACAACTTCACCCAAGTTTCATCACCAAACATAACCATTTTCCAGCCAATCCTAGAAAGCTTATCTGCAAACCAAATGACTAAATAAGCATTTCCCTTTCTTTAAAATTAATAATTAATAAAAATAATAATGGATAAAAAAATTACTCCATATTGCAAGTTGAGAGCAATAATATGTCTCACCAATAAGATTGTCATCCAATAAAGCTTGTGTATTAAAATTAAAGGCCACATCCAAGAACCCTCCAATTGCACCAGAAACCATAGCCTGATTCACGAAATTAGGGGCTGAAAATATATGACAGCTAAATAGAAAATCTCATGTCCTACATTTACTAAGGAAACAAATGTTTGCACCTTTAATCGAGGCATAGTAACAGTTGGAGGTGCAGCCTTAGCATGGTATCCAATAGCCAATCCGCTTGCTAACAACGACTGTGTATATGGCATCGCTTCCTTCATTACTAAACTAGGAGGCTTGCCGTCCTTACCAAGCACAAATTCAGCTGGAAGACCATCAATCACCTAAACTAGCAAATTTTTAAATCCAACAGAGCCAAGCCATCCCTCACATGATTAACAATGAATCAAGATTGTGCTCAGATAAAACATACCATGAAAGCCAGCCGACCAAACAATGGAGGCACACCAGATAGATCCTACAATGCAATGTCAACGTCTTCGTGAGCCAAACACAGTACTAACAGAAGAAAGACTGAAAGAGTGGCACTGAAGAGAAGAAGGAACGAACTAAAAACCTTGTACAACAATCTGAGCTGATCAGGAGGCATAGATGGATCACTCTCGTACTCGACATAATCACAGACGGGTAAACTAAAGCTCTCTGGACCGCTGAAAATGCGAACATAAATGGCTAAGTTTTAAGCCATGGAAAAGGTCAATTCGAAACCAGACCAAGAATGAATCTGAAAGATACCTGAAGCCGGAGAGAGCTGGTTTGACGGGGAAGAAGCCGAAGACGAACAGAGAGAGACCAATTATTTGGACGATAGCTCCGGCTATGGAGAATAGTATCAATCTGGAGCAGCTGATACGCCGCATCGATGGAAGTTCAAATCCCCAACTCTAAACCCAAATCAAAGTTCTTTGTTTCTCAGTTTTCTTCCAATTACCCGAGAACTTCTGCGTTTTTCCTTTTCCAATTTTCAATCTTCTTTTTAAAAATAACAATAATTATTTGTAAAATTACAAAGAGGATGACTTGTCCGCTTTTTTTTTTTTTTGGTATGCCTCCTTAATGTCTTCATTATAAATGTTTAGTGATGTTAAGTAATAAAAACAACATAAAATAATTCAATAACACAAACACAAGTTTTTCTCTTAATGTTCTATTAGGGTTTTGTAGAGTTTGGAGACTAATTTTCTTCTTCCCCACCAAACTCTCCCTTCTCCCTATCTTTTTCGGCCCATTGTTTCTCTTCCCTCGTCTCTACCGGCCATCATGCCCTCCTCTTCCCTTGCGTGAATCTTGGCAGATGGTGCTGGAAGAATTGGCGAACAACATGGCGGTGGTCTCTCTTGCATCGGATGAATCGGCAGTGATTAACCTGATGGGACGCGTATCGCAGTCGCCGCCCTCCTTCTCTCTGGGAGCGCGGGTCTTCTCTAACCACTTGCCTCGATCAGAGAACTTGTACCAGACATTCAAGGCGTGGTATGGGCAATTCGCATTCAAAGTCCGTCAAGAAACTGGTAATCTGAAAGAGAATTTATTTATTTTCGAATTTGAGAAAAAATAGCATATGGATAGTGTTCTTCGTTGAGCACCCTAGTCTTCTGATAACAAAGTTATAGTGTTTAATATGCTTAAACCTGTTGATTAATTATCAACTATGGAGTTTAATCTGGATGAATTCTGGGTTAATGTTCTAGATCTGCCATTTGGATGGGCATCTTCTGCTATGGGTGACGCATTAGGTTCATATATGGGTACTGTGAAAAAAGTCGTGGTTGATGGTTCGACATTGAGTATTCGAGTGGTTATGGATATCTCCAAGCCTATTCGTCGGGGAATACCAACGATGTAATTAGTGGACCAATTTGTTAACATACCACCAAGCCACTTTTTATTGCAAGACGGTACTAATCTATTTTTACAGGTCACATATGAGAAGCTTCCTGATTTTTGTTATAAGTGTGGCATGTTGACACATGCAGAGAAAGATAGTATGGTTGTGCAGAAAAATTTATTTGGACCTGGTCTGCGAGCTCGACTCAATCCGAGGGACTGGGATGCGCGTGTGTGGGACTCATTTCGGTCTACCAATTCCTCAGTCACCCCACCATAGCGACCATTCGTCCCAGCTGCAATCGTTGTCTCGACCTCGATTAATCAACAGTCGCGGCGGCCTGTGACCCCGGTGGTGTCACCAAACTTGAAACTCGTCCTTACTTCAGAACCACTGCTAGAAGCTCCGGTTAGTGATCAACATACTTTGGTGGTTTCGGATCAAGCTCCGGTCTCGGACCGTCTGACATCTTTCCCTATGGTGTCATTATCTTTCACTGTCGGACGCGGTCTTGATATTGTACTTGCGGCCCTGTGGCAAAATGATGTGGGGGAAAATGGGGGTCGTCGGGGAAGAGCAAAAGGTGGTGGTGCGATTGTCCCGACTGCAGGTCAGAAACGCGCACGAGTTAGCCCACTTATAGAAGAACTGCAAGAAAAAGATGTAGTCAAAGCAGGGTCGGGCAGTGGAAGCCCACCTTGCTCAGACCCATGAGCATTCAGGTAGCAGGTAGGGGGGGTTTGGGGTGTTCCCTCCCTACTTGCTTAATCCAAAGGATCCAGGTACGTCAGCAACATGGTTGGATTTTGCTCACTAGTGGGGTGATTTTGTTTGTTACTATAGGTCGATTTTCAAGTATCTTTGCAGGATTCATGCCTTATGTAGCTTGTTATATACAACCAGTTTGATGGAGGAGGTCGGGGCTCGATTATTACGAGAGAGATGTTGCGCACGGATACTTGTAACAAGTTAAAGAGCCATTTGAAGTTCATACTATAGTCCGACTTGATTGCTTGCTTGTTATCAATTTTCATCTTATGCATGTTTGGTTGTATCTTTTAGGTTTGCTTTGGTTTTGTTTTCTTTGTGGACATTTGATATGTTTTCCTTATCTTGCAACCCTAAGTTGCTTGATTATTAGGTTTTGCTATATTCGCCACCGTTTAGAGCTGTCTCTTTTATTTATACAGAGGTTGATCCATGAATTATTCTTTTTGTCGACATCATGCCCTTAAAATTAAATGACATGTATCCCCCTAACAAAAAATATATATGTTTAATGATATTATATTTTTTATTAAAAAATTAAAAAATTATTTAATGTTTTACTTATTTATAATAGGAGATATTGATTGGACAAACAAAAAGACACGTGATCTAAACTCAAAACTACATGCTCAATAGAGAATTAGAGATAGGTGAGCCGCACAACAACTTTCATAAATGCATGTGAAAAGTTTTAGGGTGCGTTCTTTATTATTTTTTAATAAAAAATTAATAATTATTTAAAAAATTTCTTCAAAATTATTCTCATTATCTGTCCTCTTAAATTAAAAAAGATTTGTCAGCTTTTAGTTACTTTTTTTGTTATAAAGAACACACCCTTACGATCACTTAAGCAAACTAAAAATACTTAATAAAAAGGCGAATTAAAGCCTGCTGAGCTGTCACAATTCTATTACTCAAGCACTATAAATTTTCTGAATTTGTATAGAGAGACAATACAATTTTCTCTGCATCTTAATACATATAAAGATAATAATAATAATAATAATAATAATAATACAAATTTCTCTGTTTGTATGATATAAAATATACAGGCTTTTTTCTCTGAGCAAATACTAGCAACATATAAAGAAGTAACAATTCAAAATCTATAGAAAATTTATGAGTGAGAAGGTATTTAAGAATGGTAAGAAATTTAAATGGATGTTAATCTATTTCTGAAAAAACACAAGTATAATTATTTTTTTAGCGGAGCGATGAATTGTATTAAATGATAAAAAAAAAAAAGTCATAGACCAGCAAACCGAAACTAAAACAATTGACGACAAAATGTATTCAACATTCCTTATCATTAAAAAAAAAGTAAATATTTTTTAAAATGGTTATAAGTTAAACAAAAAAACTAAAAAACAAGTTATTTCTCCATATCTTAACCATTGCGCCAAAAGTATTATTTTTAAAAATAGATTGAGGAGGAGTATTATTTTTAAAAACTCATCACACAGTATGCAATATATACACCGTATATATCGTGCAATGGTCCACTGTATCTGAATTCTACTAGTACTACAGCATGGTTGCCCATGTCCACTGTCATAGAATTGTACTCTCCATTTCAAAAGTTCCGAAACATTTTCATTCTTTAATAATATTTTATTCTAACTCACTAATTGTTTTTCTGAAAGGTAACTATTTTATTAAATAAATCAAAGTAATACAAAAGTTCTAGCCAAAGTTCTAACTCACTAATTAAATTAAATATAACATTTTAAATATAAAACTCAAACGATAGGGTATGAAAAGATAGTCAATTCTGGCCCCTTACTTTTAAAAATATGTTTTTTTCTTTCTTTTAATTTTCTAATTACTTGTGTTGTTTCTCTCTCTCTTCTTTTTTTTGTTCTTTTTTGAAAATCAACGAAGTAATATGGTTAATCAAAAGTACCCAATAATAAAGGTGCATCTAAATAAATAAAGGACAAGCTAAAAGACAACTGAAAAAATGACGGGTGAGAAACAATCCCCTAAACTAAACAACATGTCATACCTCTAAGGAAGCACAAAGTAGAAGAAAAGTATCTTAGTAAAGGTATTATGATGGTAGAGGGCGATTCTATAAATGTCAAAATGCTGACTGAAATACACCAATGAATGCATGAAACCCCCTCGCCATGTAGGTGTAGATGGGACAGATCCACCACTATAGACCGTTCTCACAGGAAAACAACAAATACACGAACAAGCGCACAAAATGATAGATAAAGTCCAAACGAAGAAACGGACAGAAAAACACAGAATTGGTAGTCCACGGAGCCAACTCAATTCCCGCATCCAGGCAGCTTCGTACCCAAAGATTCATGATCCCAGGTGGGTCGGGGATTCCCTCAACCCCACTAGACAAATCCTCACAGCTTCAACACCGGCAGTAGCAAAACTATCTCTCGGCCTATATCAGCAAGCCAAAACTCCGATTACCCTACCAATATCCAAACACATGGGCAGTATCCTGCCTTCTTTTGCATGCATCAAACATATCAACCAGAAACCACCATCCCCTAAATGGACCAACCACCGAAGTTGGGCAACCTCCACATATGCAAGTTTGAGCATCGAAAGACGTTCATAGGTCGCCAACAACATCCTGGAGTCGAAGCAACATCGTTGTTCGATCGGTGAATCCGATTGGGGAGAACGAGGTCGCAATCGGCCCTGGGCGGGGAGGCTTGTGACAAACTTTCCGTTGCAGAATGGGAGAGGAGATCCATCGTTGTAGGCATGCCAACGGCTGCCATGGTGCGCAGACCAGAGAAGGTTGCCATATCGTCACACGAGATCCACGCCAAGGCCCTAAACACAGCCTGCCAAGGCAGCGCGGGGGGATCTTTGCGTGGTGGAGGAGAACCAGCCTTCCAGCCAGTAGACATATCGAAACAGCGGCGACGATGACGCGAAATAGACATATGAAGGTTGTGGCGACGCCGAGGGCTAGAAGAAGCCCTAAGAGAGAATGTTTCATTTTATGTAGTTGAATTTTATTTACACATGTTTATCGGCTTGTTTATATATAGCTAAAAAATGACAAAAGAGAAAAGCGAAAAGCAGGTTATTTCTCATTATGGATCAGTTCAGCTGAGGTTATAAAATTATTTTAAGAAATTTTTATCTTACTTTTTCAATTCCTAATACAATTAATAATTTTAAATTCATCAATTTTTTATAAAATAATATTTTTCTCAAATTTCTCAACTCATATATATCTCATCTATCAATAAAAAAACTGTTTTCCTAAAATTTCTCCAAAAAATTTCTCAATACAAATGAACCGAACCCATATCCAAGTTGACTTAAGTCAAAATATTACAATCATTTTTTTTTGGAAGGAATGAGTAACTTTTAAGTGAGTTCATTTCCATATTTTCAGTCAAATTCTTTATCCCAAACTATTCAAAATTTGACATTTTCTCTAAACTTTGCACATATATACTTCTCATCCATTAATAACATACAAAGAAGATATATAAATTGTTCATCTGAAAACTTATCCCAAGAGTGTGTTCGCTAGCTCTATTTTAATACTCATTCTGATCTTTAAAAAATAAATCATTTATTTTTTTTTGTTCTAAATTTAATATTTAACTCAAATATTTATATAAAAAAAATATATAAAAAAATTCAAAAAAATTATATTTAAGAAATTTATTAGTATATTATAAATTATGATACACATAACAAATATTTAACTTTAGATATCTAAATATGAATAAAAATAAATTATAGATTAAATACTATAAAATAACTAAAATAAATGGTTCATCTTTTAAAGATGAAAGACCGTATATTTTTTACACAAAATTCAACAATTCTTGTACAAATCACAATTCTCTCACTCAGAAGTCACAACCATCATATCCAATTTTCGAAACTACGATCATGGGGGTGTGTTCATTGCAAATTAGATTTTTTTTTGGAAATTTGATGATGTATTTTGTATTGATGAATCAGATATATATATATAAGTAGATAAATTTAAGAAAAATATTATTTTATAGAAATTTGATAGTGAATGGATGGATTTAATGTTAAATATATTAATGAGAATTGAAAAAACAATTCCCGCTTTTGTTAGCTGCTGAACTAAGGGAAGGAAACATGTAGGATTTTTGGTTGAAAATTTTGAATTTTTTTTGGTGAATTATTAAATTTGATGTGATATTTCCGAAAAAGACAAATTGAAGTGAAAATATTGATTTTATAGTTTATCAATAAACAAACTAATGAAAACATTGATGTAAAACAGAACTCTTTGTGTAAAATTAATGATCACATCTATTGGGGAAAAAAATTCCGAAAATCCCCAATTTTTCACAATTTTAATTTTTTTTTTGTAAGAAAATTTGTTATAGTACATGATTTATTTCAATTCCCCACCTCCTCTATTGGTGACTTTAAATACACATTTGACAGGGCAGCGGGGACAGAACCCCAGACAGGGACAACTGGACAAGTTTCAGGTCATGCCCAAAACGGGGGAACCAGAAATGGTCATATAACTTGCATTGACTTATCCATTCAATCCTAATACTTTATATTTTGTCAATTCAATTTTAAATGTTGTTAAACATTATCTCAGTTGATCCAAACATTTAAATTAATAAAATAGAAACTATTGTAACAACTAACAATGTTGGTTTTGTGCAAGTATATTAACGAACGGCTAGAAACTAAAATTTTGGAATGACTCAAATTAACACCTTTGATTTTTTGATGCCACAACAAACATTTAATGAAAATATTAATCCATTAATGATTGGACTTATAAATCAAACTTAATTAAACATTTGATATTTCATCCATTTCAAAACATATATTACTACATTTCTTAAAAAATTCAAAATATATACTTTCTCCGTCCGCTAACAATTGTATTAATTGATTTTAATGTTTCAACATTCAATGTTTGACTCAATTTTTAATAAATTTAAATAATATAAAAAATTAAGAAAAAATATATTTAGAAAATTTAAATATCAAATTATGATTCGCATATGAACTTTCTAATTTTCAATGTTTAAAAATATGTGAAAATAAATGATAGATTAAATACTATGAAACTATCAAAATAAATTATACAATCTTTTACAGACAGAAGAAGTATTTATAATCATGTTTTCAACTATAATTTATAAAGATGGTGTTTTCTTTATATCTAGCTAGTTTACTTTGATAAATGTTTAACTTGAAAGTTAGAGAGATTAGAGATATTATACGTAGACAAAAGAGTAACGTCGTTAGTTACTAGAGTGGCTTCTATTTCATTAACTTAAGTTTTATGACCAAACTAAAGTAACATTTAACAACATTTAAGATTGAATTGATAAAATATAAAGTATTATAACTGAATTAATAGAATGATTTAAGTTTTAGGAGCATTGGTGGGGTTCCCGAATAGACCCAAATTGGCAACTTATACAAATATCTGAAACCTCAAAATCTCTCTCTAACTTTCCCCTTTCATCATCTCTTCTCTGCTTGAATATCTTTCTGGGGTGTCTAGGGTTTCCCAACTCTCCCTCCAAACTCCCATTGCTTGCTACAAATTTGGGAAAAACAGAGTTGTTTCCTTTGGTTTATTCCCTTGAGTTTGAGTTATCCAGACCAAACACTGTTTCTTCTTGGGTTGTGTTGTGTTCGTGTAATAATTATTTATGGCAAGAGAGAAGATTCAGATTAAGAAGATCGATAACGCGACGGCGAGACAGGTGACTTTCTCCAAACGCCGACGGGGACTCTTCAAGAAAGCTGAGGAGCTCTCTGTTCTCTGCGACGCTGATGTTGCTCTTATCATCTTCTCTTCTTCCGGAAAACCATTCGAGTTCGCCAGCTCTAGGTACCAATATTACCACTAATTTCTTCCTTTCTCAAAATTATATTATTTTCATAATACAACTTCCTCTTATATTTCATTTCTACTTAACAAAAAAACCTGTCAGAAATTAATTTTTATTTATTTACTTTTTAAAAAAAAAAAAAAAAAAGAAATCTGGGGCTTGAAGCCTTGAACTGTGTTACCACCTTCTTCTTCTTCTTCTTCCTTTTTAAAAAAAAAAAAAAAAAAACTAAGTTTGTAATTCAAAATGTCAATAAAATATTAAAGGGTGGGAAATAAAATGTTGCGCAATTTATGGGAAGATGAATCAATAAGAACTTATTATTGATTACAGTAAACTAATTTTACATATTTTATTGGTTATTTGTGTCTTTGGATCGTTATTTTTTGGGGGTTAGCATATCTCGTACCCCGAAAGCTTAACTGGTTCCCTGCTGAACATATAGCTGGTTCACAAAGAATAATTACAACACTAGTCAAACATTTCAGATTAAAATTAACCGTAAGATGTTTAATTACGAGATTAGGAATTTCATTAATTGTGTTTATTAAATAAGAAACGCATTTTATGCAATCAGAAAAAGGAGAAACCTTGATATATTTAGATAAGATAATATATCAAGACTAGATAATTACAAATAATTTTAAGATTTTCTCAATATAGCCTTATTGGATCTTGGATCAACATGACCCAAACTTGCTTAAAAACTAAAAACTCTGTTAATCCCAAAAAAGATAACAGAATTTCATTCTTCTCCCTACCATTCCATACTAAATGAGATATTAATTCCATTGTAATCCTCTTAATTAGCTTGTATTATACCATGTATCGCATCTCTCTCTCTCTCTAATTAGAAAAACATAATACCTTTGTACTTTTGTTCATTTTCCAAAGCATGGAGGAGATACTGGAAAGACATAGCTTGCACCCAAAAAACCTTCAAAAGCTTGAGCAACCTTCTCTTGAGCTCCAGGTATTGCATCCTCTCTCCTTTCACTTCATTAATTTCTCCTCTTACATTAATTTAACTCTACTTCTCACTAAAATTAATTACCTTCTGTCTTCATTTCTGCTTTTATTACTTATATATACACATGTTAAATCTCTTTTTATTTATTTATTTATTTATTTCAGCTAGTAGAAAATAGCGATCACTCCAGCATGGCCAAAGAAGTTGCCGAGAGAAGTCATCTACTGAGGTACACACACTCGTGTGTGTATATATATACTCCCTTCATTCCTGAAAAATTGGGGTTTTTCTTGATGTTCTGAAAGATTCAAATTATTAGTATTAGAAAGTATTCATTAGAAAATTCCGGGGAAAATACATTTGGAAGGTACATATAGTAATCTTTAAATTACGTTCAAATTATTTGACGTAATTTCTATATTAAAATGTTCAAGAAACAAAATCATATCTAATTATACGCTGAAACTGAAACGTTCCATTTTTTTCTTGTGATATCCGGTTTTTATTTTTATTTTTATTAACTGATATCCGGCTTTTAATTTGTTAACTGTACAGTATCCGTTTTTTTTTTCTTTTCTTTTTCAACAACAAATATAGGCAAATGAGAGGAGAAGAACTGCATGTACTAAATATTGAAGAATTACAACGCCTAGAGAAATGTCTTGAAGCTGGGTTAAGCCGTGTTATAGAGAAAAAGGTTGTTTTTTCTACTGTCTCTCACTCACTCTAGGGTTCTATGATTTTCATTTTTTTTTAGTTGTTGATGATTTTACATTGGATTTCTGATTTTTTACCTGTAGGGTGAAAAGATCATGAAAGAAATCAATGAGCTACAGAGAAAGGTGTGATTAATTTTTCTTTGTGAAACATAGATTTTGTAGTAATAGAGAGAGAAGCATGCATGTTAATTATGATAAATGTACACTCACGTATTGTGCAGGGAATGGAATTGATGGACGAGAATCAAAGACTAAAACAGCAAGTATGATCATTTTAGTCCTCCATCTTTTAGATCTTTCAATTTTCACCCCCTTCATTTCCCTTTGGTAATGTGCAGCCACAGCCAAAGAGTAGACTATATAATACTGTATTGGTTGTGATAGGTAGATGGTGGTGTGGATTGTGAGAATGGATTCTTGGAGGAGAGGCAATCATCAGAGTCTGTTACCAATGTCTACAACGAACATGAAAGCTCTGATACATCCCTAAAACTAGGGTAAGCACCACATGCACGTATGTTTTCGGGAATAACGTTAGCGTTTAGCATCGCATGTCGGAAAACGCTATCCGAAGGTAGCTTTTCACGTTACAAGTTCAAAGAAGCTATTTCAAATGCTGTTGTATATGTCTCATACCGATTGCGGTTTCTTGCAGGTTACGCTACACTGGATAGTTGGGAAAAGAGATGGGTGTGTAATGTAATGCCCTATTTGTGAGCCCAATTTAAGGTAAAAGGAAAGGGCAACCTCTAATTATTAGCCCAAATGTGTAGTAACCAAATTTGATCTGAAATCCAAATGGGAAATTCGTTATGGAAAAACGTTTTACTCTTTGGGCCTAAATGAATGGCCCAGTGAAAAGCATAGATGAGTGTTCTTGGATGCAACGTCAATTTGACAACAGAAAAAAGAGATGTCAAAAACAAAACAAAAAACAAATGTGCATTCAGAAATAGAGAACTTTGTGTCAAGATTGAGCCTTTATAGTTTATGCTTCCCCTACTGTGAAAGGTGCATCCTTTATGAAGGGACGAGTGGAGATTTTTATTTATTTATCAAGGGACACTGCAATACGGACAAAGCTGTTAAATTATCTTATTATTAAATGATGGGCCAAATCAAATCCAATGGTCATAAACTAGGTGGTTCTTTGTAAATGCATACATTAATAAACAAACTTGTTTGGTAAAAGGAGTTACAGTTAAATGTAAAATTGTAGGGTTTTTTTAATATATATATATATATATTTTTAAAATAGAATTGTAATCGTAGTGGTATAATATTTTAAGTTACATAATTATTATCTACCGGTGTACTTTACTTTATATATATATATATATA
>JBBYHH010694757.1:0-10073 GCA_038382905.1 Daphne laureola
CTCAGTTTCGCTGCGGCTCTAGGCCGCAGCGAAGCCGCAGCGTGCTGCGGCTGCTGCGCCGAGCGGCGGCTCAAAACGTTGCGGTGATCGCTGCGGCTCTAACCGCAGCGAACGCTGCGGCGCCACTGCACTTAGGGCCGCAGTGAGCCCTCTCCCATTCACGTAGTGCCATCCGGAACAAAAGGAGTACTCTCTCCGTCCGACCAAAATTATTTCATTTTTTTATATTGTTTCAAGTTGTTTGATTTAAAATTTAACTAAGATAAATAGTGGGAAAAAAAAATCTAGAAAGTTTAGATTATAAATTATAAGAAGCATATGGATAATTTAACTTTACATGTCTATAAATTCATAAAAATAAATCATAAATTAAATACTGTGAAAACAATAAAGAGAATGTGCAATTTTCATGGGATGAATGGAGTATAAAATAAGAGTTGAGAGTAGATGAAGTGATGAAACTAGTGAAATCAAATCAAATTGCAGTGATGAGAGAATGGAGTTAATGTGTGAAAGAAGAAAATAAAAAAATAAAGAAAAAAAAACATAGTAGAGAACATATATAAATAGGTAAAAGAGATAAAAAAAAACTTGACTAACTAAAGAAATGTTCTAAAATATTCTGAAATGTAACCTTAAATCAATTTTGGGAAAATATTATTTAAAATTGATTAAAAAATGATGGTTTTCGGTGTGCAACTGCTCATGGTGGTTGCTTGGCCGGTGGTTTTGGTGGCCGGAAATCAGTTGTTTTGGGTCTCTGTATGGATAGTGGATTCAGGTGGATTCAGTTGGTGAAAAGTTTGTATGGTGGGTGTTCGAGTGATGCAAGATCTGTATGTTCTGGCAGGGCTGAACTCGGACTCGCCCTGCCTAGGGACATGATGATGGAGTGGATGAGATGACTAGGTTGTGGGTCCGCCTGATCGATCCTAGCCGGTATCATTTTGACATTTTCTGCATTCTTTTATAGTTTTGGTATTTTCTCTTGTTTTCATTTTAGTAGTTTATTTTCTAGAGACTCCTCGCAAAAGTTAGTTGTCACTCTCGATTGGTTCTTTTTGTCTATCTGTCCGTGAGCGCATTGTCATGGACTCATGGTGAGTCGGCACAAGTTAACTCCCCTTCGAGAGTATGCCAAGGTACCGAAGTATGTATCGCGACTATTCTTCCGCCATATCGCAAGTGCCTTCACCCCTAAAAATGCTTTTTGTCTAGATGATTAGGCATGAAGTCTTCCGTTGAGAGTTTTACTAGTCTTAGCTGTTTTAGTTTGTTTATTAAGCCCTCGTGACTTTCTTGTTGCTCTTATCAAACTTATACGTTTGACTGGTGGTCTTATTTTAGCTTATTTTATTTAATAAAACGAGCTACCACTTTAAAAAAATAATATTCTAAAATGTAAAGTATTAAGATAAAAAAATGGACAGAGGATAGTACTATTTAACATAATTTTGTTTTTTAAACGTGAAATTAAGTATTTTAATTCTATTGTTTATTTTGTTTTTATTTCAAACGTGAGAGCCTTGTTTAATTAGGTTTTTTTTTTTAAAACAAGGAAGACTTATCTTATTAATGAGAACTCATTACAAAATAAGTCGAGAATGACGAAAGAAAGCACCTAAGGTAGATGCATCTAAACCAACCCAAAGAGGGTGAAACTAACACATAAGTTATGCTACTATGGAAAGCCAAAACCACCAAACTCAGACTCCTTTTATCTGACCTCAAAAGGCTAAATATATTCATGACGACAGTCATGACCACTATGACGACAGTCATGACCACTATGACGAAAAAATGATATGGTATCTCGCTCCCGGTAACCCTGACCGTCCAAAAGCTGAATGGTACCGGAGCACCATAGTGGGCAAAAGGGAGCACTAACCTCAGCAATAATAGTAACCATGATAACACACCCACATGTATTATAACAAACAGTGCAACATAGTCCTACTAACAGAAGAAAAACAAAACAACAAAAAAGAACTAGGAAATAACGGAGAATCCTAACATACCCGAGCCAATACAAAATATTGAGTATACATGGAAGACTCTAAACCCCGCACACTCAGAGCATAATCGATCATTGCCCCAGGCAGGGAGAGCAAACGCTTGACCATGCCGTTCTTGGTTCCTGCACATCCTTCAGAGCGGTAACCCACCAAGACCACCACCCCGGCTGGAAACCACCCCGAGATAGCATCGATTGGCCTCCAAACGAGCAGAAGGCAGAGGACCTGTCAACCGCCGGAGGCTTGGATTTCCAGGAGAGACCGCGCACGACCAGCCCGCTGGAAAACTAGACCTTCCTTCCCCAACGATTCGAGCAGCGCCACCAGGACAACAGAGCCCGCCTGAAGACGCGAGCAGGGGCTAGGGGACGACTGGAACAAGAGCCTACAACACCAGCGAACCGATTGAAAGCGCCGACTCCGCCTCATCTCTGTTGGAGCGACGACCATCGCTCGTCCTGGGACAAAACATGAGTGCGCGAGTCGGACAAATCGTCGGTAGAAGCATCGACGCAACGGCGGGCACGAGCCGACGGTGATAGTAGACCCAGCACGAGCGGAAATACGATGGAGCAGGTAGGCAGACGGCTTGGTGGCGGTTGGATGAACCGAAAACCCTAGAAGAGCTCTCATCATGTTTTTTAACTTAAGACTATGAGATAAATCTGTTAGCATTTTAATTAGGTTTTTCTAATGAAACTTCTTATTTTTATTAATTATATATGAACATTATTAACAAGTTTTAATTCACTATATTTTACATGTAATTGGTTTGCTATATGTGGATGACTGGATGTAAAAAAAAAAAATCTGAATTCCCCATTCAAACATTGCAGCTGAACCATGAGATTAAGAAAAACCGTTTTTGGTTGGTACTGTTCTTCATCAAGTTTTTACAAAAAAAACAACAACAAATCAATACTTTTTTAATTTTTCCCTACTAAATTACTCACATTCTCTCCATTCAAAATTCAAAAAAATGTTACTATTGTTTTGTTAAATTTTTTGGTGGACGAACACACAGTTAGGTCTAAGAGAATAAAATTCCTATCTATCTATACATTCTAAGGAAAAGAAGAGATATTTTGAGACTACCCAAAATTTCACCTTCTGAAGGTGCAAGTTTCTTTCCTATTCTAAGCTCATTTCTTCATAACCGAAGTAGCAATTTCTCCAATCAAACATGGACTTTATGCTCAATCCTGGGTCCAATTAGACCTGACATTTATGGGCTTCATTTGTACTGGTATAACTCCAATGGTAAAACGTTCCGATCCTTTAACCTTAGGGTCCATTTGGTTAGTCCGAAGTGAATGACTTAAATTATTGCCTTCGCACCTACATAAAAATATTTTCTAATTTATCTAAATATTTGATAAATATTCACTTCGTCCCAAAATTATTGAAACGTTTTCATTTTTGGGTCGTCCCTAAATTATTGAAACGTTTTATCTTTTAATAACTTTTTACACATTCATTTACCCTATTATCCCTTAATAAAATAACTTTTAGTTACTTTTCTTAGAACATCTCTAACACATTTCCCAAAGATTTCTCTAAAATGGGGATGCTAAGACCATATTCTCTATAAAAAAAATTATTTTAACTCTAACAGTTTCTCTATTTTGGAGAATCCTGTATTTATTATAACAATAAAATATTCTACATCTTTAACTAATAATTAATGAATTATTTTTTATTTGAGACTTTTTTTTTTTGCTCATCTAATATCCATTTACATTTTAGCAATTTTTTTTGAACAAGACATTTGAGGCTAATTTTACTATCCGTTTACATTTGATCTCGAGTTACTCGTACAATTTTGATCATTAAGTTTGTAGTCAAGTTTACATTCGAGTTACTTGCACATTCTACTACTGAAAACTGTAAATTTGTAGTCAAGTTTAGACCCAACATGCCTCACACGGAAAAGAGAAGAAGAAATTAAATCACCAAGCAACACTTAATTGCTCCCTGGATTGTGTTACATGATCCATAATGCATAGTACAGAAGTAATACATAACAATCACCCATGACTTAGCAACATGGAAGAAAAAAAAAACTCCTCTACTGAACAGTTAATAATGCTAAACAATTAAACATCACTATAAAACTAAGGAATAACGAGATTCTGAAGAAGTACCTCCCCTGAAGGGATCTTTGTATTCAGTCTCACAAGGAATCCAGCAGCAGCAATGGCATTTTTCTCCACAAAAACATCATCAAGCAATGTTGCCCCATGCCAACCAATACCTCATCCTCAACAGTACAACCATGTAATATAGCACCATGACCTGCATCAAGATTTCAATCAGACACCAGCGATGAGATGGCTAACAGCGGAGCGTCTATATACAACTCGAAAGGTACTGCAACATCACAATACTTACCTTTTACATTATAATTTCCAATGATTCTAGATAGCACCTTCCCACTTAGATTCATCTGCAAAATCTAAGCTATGATACTTTAACAATAACATTGTTCAAGGTCTCAATGCTTCAATGCTAAAATAAATGAACATATATACTTAAACAATCACTTACTTGAAGTACCTTCAAGTGAATAAGCACATATATTTAAAAAACTCTAACCTAAAATACGTTGCAGTACTCATTTACGTGTTTGAATCAACGAAACTACACCTTGGAGATCACTCTTGATGTCTTACTGCTAAATCAGTAAGCTGTGCAGGTTTACCAACACATTAGTTCATTGCTATGTTTTTGGAACCTAGTGGTCATGTACTTATGCTAGCAAACATTCAAGACATATTTACATAAGTATATAACTACAGATATGATGCTTGTGAGATTCTTAGCTCAAGAAAACTCAAAATGAGTGTCTAGGATCTTTGTCTACCTTATACTTGAATCACAGTTGAAGCAAACATGTTAGTTTATGCATGTATGCTAGTGAAGTTTGAGCTGTCAAAAAATTCATCAAATTCACTAATTGAGTTGTTAAAACTGAAAGCTTCTATTACTTCTAAATAAGATGAGTTTGACTGACTACTTGACTTCTTATCTATAGAGAATCTTGATGAATAATTAGTGGGAAAAAGTGCATTTTGTTAATCTAAACTTGTTGGTGTGTTTAAAACAGGACTTTGGTTAGATTTCTAGATTTGACCTTCAAAACAGAAATGCAAGTTTTGTCCTCTACTAAAGTGATTTTCTGGTTTCATGCATGTGCTTAAAAAAGAACAAAGAACATATTGATGCGGCCCATCACATAGACACATACATACCTATATCTTAACCCAAAATCCTTTATCATCTTCAACCTATGTTAACTAGGTTAAAAAACAAGACCAGCATTCATGTATCCATGCTCCCTCCTGGCATTTTTTAGTTTTTTAGTTTTTAAGTTTTGTTTTTTTCATTTTGAAAGGAAAATAGACTGTGCATAATGTCATAATCTTTTGTAAATTGTAGAATATGCTCAGCAGCTCATGAATTAGTAGTATACCATGAATGTACCACATATGTATTAAGAACAAAACAACTAACAATTTTAACAGGGTCCAAGCTTTCAAGCAAAACAGGAAAAAGAGCTAAAACCAGCTCTTGCAGCAACCCAGGATCTATTCTAAATCAGAATCAGATTATAACTAAGGAAATTAAGAAATTATAAGATTAACTTAATGTAAGAACAAGTTTAAACTTACAGTTGAAAGTTTAACAAGCATACACATACTCTGTTTGGCCAACAACTAAAACAAGAACCTACTAAATCACAAACAAGAACCTACCAACAACTTACCCAGATTCGATCTGCAAGAATAATTCATTTTCTAACCAGCAAAGAAGGAATTTAGGATTTACCTGGCACTGGCGGTGGTATTTTTCTTACGAGAGACGCCGGAAAACCGATTCTCAGCCTCGCCCATGTCGCGACCAGCCTACCCACAAAGCCTTCCCGAATCGTCTCACCTTCACTTTTACTTGAATTTCATCTCCTACTCGCATCGCATTGCTGTATCAGCCTCATCCTTCCTTCACGAGCGTCTCTGTGTGTGAATTGAGTTCCACAAAACCAACACTTTATGACACTTTCTTTATTTTAGAATAGAAAAATAGAGAGAATATTAAGAGAAAAATTTAAAATTATATTAATTTTTTGTGAGAGTGGAGTGTCGAACGCACTGTGAGAGACATAAAGACCCAAAAGGGAGTGGAGAGAGAGGAGAGAATTGAGTAGTTGAGATGTGGAAAAGCGTGAAACAATTAATGGCAGCATTAGTTAAATATTTGGCCACCGCTGCAAATATCAATGAAAGATGTATTTGAGTTTATAAAAAATTAACATATTTTTAATATTTTTTTGAATTTTAGAGAAGAAAGATAGATAAAAATTTAAGAGGAAAAATTTAAAAAAATGTTAAAATAATGTTGATTTTGTGTAAGGGATGTAGAACACATCCCAACTCCTTTTTCTCTCCCTTATTTTTATTTTGGAGAATGAAATAATGATACTCTTAGATTAAAAAATAGCCTAAATTTTTTTAAAATTGTGCATATCAAAAAAATAAAGAGTCTGCTGGATATGCTCTTAATGCATCAAAAATGTTAGGATCAAAGTATTTAAACATTGTTTCGATAAAGGTTTTATCCCGACATGAACCAAGCCAACATGAATATACTTATATTTTTTTTTGTGTTTCTCTAAAGCATAATTGGACAAAAGTCTAACAATTTCAAAATTCTTTTGTAAAGGAATATCAATTTCTTCCGTTTTAATTGAGAAATCACTATTAATTAATTTTTGAAATTTTGTTAATTTATAAATTTCACTGATATTTACTCTGAAAATTTCTCAATCATCTATTGCATTATTAAAATCAGAAATATTAATTTTTTCTCTATTAACGAAACTGAATTCCTCTACTCGGGAACTAGAAGTAGAAACAATTCTATGAAGAGCCATTTAAAAAATAATTTGAAATAAATATTCCTACAAAGTGAGGATAAATACGGTTTCAACCAATGACCTTAAATTCCTCGTGAATTCGAAAATTTATTCCAAAATATTCTTAAATAACTTTTAAGACTATTTCTCCATTTGGCTCTGATATCAATAGGGGGACAAGATCGTAGGAAGGGAAGAAATTAATAACTCTAATTTTAATTGAACATTGAAATTATCCGGAGATAGTACAATAGATGATAACAACTTGATGAGAACATAAAATTTAAATGAGACTTATGGTGGGTATATCTAAAAAATTATGATAACAATCTTACAAATGAATCTCTTACAAACGAAGCTAATATTAAGTCGAAGAAGTGGAAGATGGAAGAAAGAAGTGGAAGAGAAGTTGGCCACTAAGCAGTAATTGGTTTGTATTTAGCATGCCTAATCTTCTACTGGCAATATAAGCAAAGTAATTAATACTGGAATTATCTAAAGATAATACAATAGATGATAATAATTTTACGAGAACATGAAATTTGAATTAGACTTACAATAGGAGGTTTCAAAGTTGATTCACAAATGATTTTTTTTCCACCTCATATCAATAAAATTCAGAGTGAATTAGAAAATTCTAATTCAGCAATTCAACTTTGAGGATCCAAAAATTTATCCAAAAATTTTCATTTTACACATTCACCCCTCTAACCAAAACCAGCAACTGGCTCCCTAACTAACAGGGCGTTGCAGACGAAGGCGAAGAGATTGGAGGAGGAGCGAGAGCAGAGTGAGAGCGGAGCGTATCGGCGGAGGCGAAACTGGAGCGTGAGAATCCAGATCTGGTGACGAAACGCCAGAGATCGTCGAACGAGGAGACTAGGTCCGGGAACGGATCGAACTCGACGGAGGAGGAAGGGGCGGCGGCGGATCAGGTGCGGGACGACGTGCAGAGCTCGGCGAGTTTAGGGAGGAAAGTAGGGGATCCCGTCGTCGCCGGAGGAGTTGCTGTGAAATCAGAGCCGTTGGTTGGTCTCCTAGAGATGATTCGGTCCCACCGCCGGAGGGGTTTCATCCTCTGCCATCACATCTCCGACGGAAGCCAGCAGCCCAGCCACCAACGTCGCCCTCATCCCTCTCTCTGTTTTCCTTTTTGTTTTGGTGATCGGAGAAAGATTTGGGGACGGGCGGTGGAGTTGGGGACGGGCGTCCGAAATTTTTTACGATGAATTCTTTTTTCTCACTCCTCTCGTTTTCACAAGAGGTCCGAACATAAAAAATGAACTAATTCACAGTGACAAAATATTAGTGAAAAACAAAAAAATCACTCTAAAAATACAATGTTTAAAACCTATTAGTGGTAAGAATATTTGCACAACTACGCCACAGAAGGAACAGAAGCCTTCAGAAACGAGAAATGGTTGTTGGAAGCGAACATGAGAGCAGGCCGTAGCAGGGAGGCGATACAAAAGCCCCTGGCGAGCAAAGAGGCCAACAGACGTAGAGAAAATGGCCGACCATCCGGAAGAAAGTGGCACATCACCGACAACAGGAGTTGGCCGATGCCGATGATGATAAAGAAGGGCAAATTGCTAGAGAACGGACGCATCTTTTTGGGATTATATATAATTATTTTGAAAAAGTTGTATATATTTGACCATTACTCTTAATTTGCAAAATTTTATCCTTTCTATTATTGATGAGAGATACAAACATGTAAACTTATCTCTAACCCTCCATTATTGCATTCAAATTTTGAATAATTTATTAAAATTGTTTTCTTCCCTCTTGTACTCAACACAGCCTTAGACATTTAATGAGGGCCATTTTATTAACCACGTATGTGGAATATCACATACCACACAAAAACTCATCCAATAATTCATTCCCTAACGGTTAAAGTTAAATTGACAAGATTGTCTTTTATTTTAAAATAGATGGATTGCTCCATTGTCTAGATTGCAACGAAAATGGATCTTAATTTGGTGTCCAAATTGCTGCAACCCACTAGTTCATCCAATAAAAAAACATAAACTTTCAATTTTGGAGATTTTTCTTTAAGTTACTACTATTTTTTTTTTTTGTGCAGTAAAGAACTGAAATCAATTATTTTTGGTCTTGGCTGAACATAAAGGATTGTAAAATGCTAGAAAGGAGACAAAATGTTTATACCACTATTAGGATCTCTCTCAATTTTCATTCAAAGTGCATGAATTGAACATTCGAGATTCTCACAAACAAATGAGGTGAACAAAAAACTCGTAACTAAAATATTATAAATTATCAACATCAAAGTGCAAAGTGTATGATTTCTTAATTTTTAGAAAATTAATTTTTACAATAAATCGTAAAACTTTTCTGTAGTTTGTAAATGTATTTCTCACATAATATAGAACACTTAACTTGTCCAATAAAAAATAAGAACACTTAACTTGTTTATTTGTAGTAAATTATGAGTATTGTTTATTGGAATATGTAAAGCTCGCTACTAGAAGACGAGCTTAAACCGTTTATTTTATTTTTTTTAGTAAAAGTCTATATTGTTTTTTTATTGAGAAAGTCTAAATTGTTTATCTATTTATTTTTCATACTTGAGTTGATGATAAATGTGTCTACCAAATTATCTGCTCCAAATTATAAAACGTACAAAGAGATTTTCAAAAATTAATTTCTATAACAACTCGTAAAAATTTGTCATGGCATGTGTAAAAGTGTTTGTAATATAATATAAAACTCATTGATTTAGTATTTATAGTTAATTGTGTTGTGTCTATTGTAATCAGTAAAACTTTCTACTGTCAAAATCTATTATGTCCAGAGCAAAATGCAAAGTGTATAAAAAGATTTTCCAAAAATTAATTTCTATAACAACTCATAAAAATTTCTCATGTAATGTGCAAAAGTGTTTGCAATATAATATAAAAATCATTGATTGAGTATTTATACTTAACTCTGTTGTGTCTATTGTAATCCGTAAAACTGTCTACTGTCAAAATCTATATTGTCGAGAGCAAAATTGTAAAGTGTATAAAGACATTTTTCAAAAATTAATTTCTTTAACAACTTGTGAAAATTTCTCATGTAATGTGCAAAAGTGTTTGCAATATAATATAAAAACCATTGATTGAGTATTTATACTTAATTGT
>JBBYHH010694768.1:0-10071 GCA_038382905.1 Daphne laureola
CTTGCGTGATTACACCGAAAATCTCAAAAGGTACTAACCAAATAAAACTCAAAGGGGAGTTTTATTTGGTTAGGACTCTTGGTTTGAGTGGGTTTCCCTATTACATACAACATGGTGATTGAACGAACTACTATGACATGCCAATTAGTTTTTTTGCTATCATTTTTATTTCAGCACATAAGGATACTTCAATCCTTTTTCCAGGAAGAGGATATGTACCTATATGCTTTACTACATATCTTGTGATGGATAGACTTACCTGACGAAGAAGGTCAACTTCACTGGAAAATGGTGACCACTGCACAATTGTTTCAACATTCCGAGTCCAATCACTTTCTAAATATCTGATCATCTTGCACCATTCACCACCTTCTCGTTGGTAATCCAGCTTTTGGTTTAATCCCATTTTAAAGAAAGCAAAAAAAAAAAAAACACATTTTAGAGAAGCATTATGGAATTGCACTGTCAGGCATGGGAATACACAGATAGATCTAGCCAAATAATGTCAATTACAGCAGACACTAGTAGCATTTCCTATCCATCCACAAGTTGCACTTTCACCAAAAGCATTATTAAAGTTCATAACTTCCTTAAGAATATAGGAAAAGGCAAACACTAAATGGATAATGAAGAAAGTAAGAGAGTTCCAACAAGAAAGGCCAATCAAATAGGAGAATGAAATCCATGGAAGAGCAAGGTATGCACAAGTTTGTTAAAGCTAGATGTAAATTTGATCCTAGTGACCACAATACATGGCTGCATTCACCCTCTAGGAGTTAAGGCATGTATCATATTCCTTAAGTCAATAAGAAGTCTGGAACATCCTTGTTCAAATTTCTTGAGTTAAATATGATGAAATTATTAGACATTACGATGAATTCCACTTTTTATAAAGCCTTGCTTTTGGTAAAGTAAGAGGTATTGATCAAATCAGGCAAATATTTGTTCAAATCGGCACCGATAAAGGTTCAGCTGCCAAATCTGAAAGTAGACTTATTGAGTCCTGAAAAGATTAGTAGAATCGCTATGCTAGCTGATCCTCAAACTATTGATAACTCTATATTGTCTTTTCCGTTCCAGTCAAAACCTCATAACCTTGAACAGATGATTAGCTATGATCATAACATTAAGGGATGTTCCTCCCAAGGAATATTATGAATGGATTCCAAACCCTCTTGTAGGTGTAAAAAATGGGAGCTCAAGAGAAAGATTGTGATCCGGATAAAGCTAAGCGGGAAGCCCCAGTTAGGAAGGCCCAGAATAAGGGAAATAATGAGAAAGTCAACAAGGCGAAGGAGAGAGGGAAAGTAAATGATGAAGTGAACCATTTTCTCACATCTGGCAACAAACCAGAGAACCATAAAATTGATCAGGAAGGATTTAAGGAGGTTAAGAGCAAGAGAACCATAAGTTTGGAAGAATAGTAATCAAGTCGGGAGAGCTGAATTTAGTTTTAGGACATTTTAACAAAGATTCTTTGCTGATATTTCTTGTCAAGCAAAGAAAGCTTCTGATGTTGTTGAGGAGTTTTCTCTGAAGATCTAGAAGGATCCTTGTAATCATCACAATATCTCTCAATTGACAGCTTGCAAGCATTAAGATTAAAAAGTATGAAGAGTTTCTATGCTCAAAATTAAGCTGGGTGATGATAATACCAAATTCTCTCATTATAGGATGAGAGCTTGACACACTATGACTATAATCACTCATCTAACGGCCAGCAGATCAAAGTTGCAGGTGCTATAATATGAGTTCCTCTCCTATTTTTCATCTTAACCAGCTAATTCTGTTAATTCTGATGCTAACTAGTTTATTGCTACATATGGTCCTGTTTTTGGTGGAGAGGAAGCAAGGAAGCTGGAGAAAGATATTTCCACTGAAGTTAAAGATGATTTACTTGATTTGGCCCCCAGTAAATCTCCAGCGCGTGATGGCTTTCCTACTGAGTTTTCTAGAAGGCTTGAAATTTGATTGCTGTAAATCTTTTGAACTGTCTTTGCGAATACCAGCAGAAAGGGGATATTTTTCACATGGAACTTTCATCTAAGATAACAACAATTTTGCAAGATAAATCCTTCAAGAGTTTTCTTCCAGCTGGTTCCTAGGATAGTTCTTAGGCTAGCCTTTCATATTCTAAAAAGAAATTTGTTGACCTGAGTTATAAACCTTTCTAATTAATTGCGCCTGAGTTTATTGCTCAGACATAAGAATAGAATGCTTCTAGATGTGCATGTGCTGGAACAAATGAAATAATCAACCATGCTTGACCAATCTCAATCAAGAACATGGCTCACTATATATACACACACACACACACACACACACACACACACACACATATATATAGGAGAAAATTGGCAGGTAATTACCATCGGTACAACAATATCTTCCTTCCCTGTGCTCCTTAAGAAAGTGTAGGATAGCAATCCAATACTTTGTGTTGGACTGAAATGCACATTAGAAAAAGCATTACCCATCAAATTAGCGGAAACGAAAAAAGTACAACAAAGCTTATAAGTGAAAAATAATTGATAAAAAGATAAATAAAAAGAAAGAAAGAGGGAAGGAGAGCTGTATGTATCCACATAAATTAGTTTAGTAAAACACCTAGGCATTGTAAACATCTGAGATGTAGAGCGCGCAGAGCTTTGAACCCAAATACAAAAATTTCTATTCTTAGTTTCTATTTTTCCCTATCTAGCATGCCAACTATTAAATAATTATTAGAAAGGCAAAACTGCCAATCAGAAATGCCACAAAATCCCCTGCCCCATTCATAATTGGAAGTTTCTACGACATAATAAAATAAAGAAATTTCCGCTTGACAGCACTAAGAGTTCGGCTTGAACTTTGTGAAAAACAGCCATATACTAGTATACAAACATCCATAAGCTTACTCCCTCACTGAATAACCTTAGCAACATTTTTTCTAAATAAAAAATCAAGAAAAATATGATCAGAAGAGAATGAAAGCTGAGAGTATACTTTCTTGTTACATACTTCTCCACAGTGTTGAGCAAATAATGAACCAAAAAATGCATTCTGGAACCACGAGAAACCAAATTGATGCACCTAACTCTATCCAAGTGTAAAGCTCCACTGATGGATGGACAGACAAACACAGAAACTTCATCAATTTTTTGTGCTCAACTTTTGTAAAGGATCAATTCATGGGTCTCAAAAACCAACGGCCCGAAAAACATAGGGCAACAGCAGATTTACAAACACAAGATGAACTTTTCTCGATTTACCATGTCAATCCTACAACTTTATGAGTTTGTTACAAATTAATCTAGTCTCCCACTGACGCACTAGACCTAGGTTTTGGGGGTCAACCACCACTTAACCAAGAATATTGGTTGCTTTTCTGCCTTGAGGCTAGGGCCACTGTATAGAGTGGTTGTGGGCTTTGGTCTTTAGAATAGAGGAAAATTGAAAGAAAAAATAAAAAACTCTCAGCCAATAATGGATACTCCGTATTATATTGTCCATGTGTGCACCCACGCATATATTTTTAGAAGCACCATAATTTTGTCTTCCTCCTAACAAGTTGGACACTTCATATTAACATGCAAATGATGCCAAAAATTATAATCAATGACATCAACACCACATCTACTTACCCTTTTCCACTTTCCCCTCGACAGCGTGAAAACACCAAGACATCTGCTCCAAGCCTCATGGTACTTGTCTTGAACCCATTTCCATCTGAGAACACAAGCATATATCTCTAAGTTCATCATTTAGTGAAAACATAATTGAGAAGACTCTTTGCTGTAGGAAAAATTACATTGACCAATGGTATTTGCCTCTTTGCTCTTAGCAGAATATCCGAGCGACATGCATTGACGCATTTTCTCCGGGTTCATGCCACCACCATTATCTACAGCAAAGTACTACAATTTATCAATGACAATAACCAAAGATGTTAAATACAACAGTTAACCTAAATCATTATTGTTCATTTACCCAGTGAAGAATGTTTGAGACCACAGAAGCAAGATGAACATCACTATAAAAGAAGAAAATGGTTCAAGAAAAAATAGCATCCAGAGTTAACCCTAATGCAGCACAAAGGCACCAAAACTAACACCATTAACCCCTCAGTCCCATGCAGAACCTAATAATTTAAGGTGTCCAACTATCATAAGATAATGCAGAATTTGACTTTAATAGAAAATAGGTGCAAGAAAAGCTTATTCGAGTTTAAAAAGATGATATAACAAGGTTACCTCATTAAAGGATGCCATCTAGAGGGGTCTAACAAATGTTTTTCTTTGAAAACAAGGTGTAGGAACAAACTGAAGTAGTTGTCCAAGACCAACTCTAACTCATTTTTCTAGTGCCTCTTAAGTGAAAGTTTTGTGACTTCACTAAATGGAAAACTTAGCAATTATTCTGATACGGAGGATGTAGCCAAGAGAGCATCAATTTTAATTGAAAAGCCTAAACCATTGCATAATACTCTTCATTAAAAAATATAAAACTGATAGCATTTCCTATTTAGGTTATCCCAAAAAGATCGATGAGGTTTCATCTAAATGAAAGTTCTATGTCTCATTTACCATATTATCCTAAATTTTCATTTCTCTTTACATCAATTTAGCAAAACTTCTAATAAGTTTGCTTTCTCTTTTCATCAATTCAACACGATTTTCAATAGCTTTAAACATTTAAATCCAAGTTTTATGGCAAACTTGGCAGCGTTTACAAATATTCTACCAGCCATACTCTCTGCGCCTAGTTTATAGCCTATCACTTTTTTGGGGAGTGAAAGTAGTAAAACACAACCCAAAAACAAGATTTGTCCGACATACTCTATATAAGCATGTACTCCCTCCGTCCCTAAAAAATTGTCTCATTTGTTTTGACAGTTTTACAGTATTTAATCTATGATTTTTTTTCATGAATGTTTACATATTGAAAATGAAATATTTCATGGGTGCCTCATATTTGCAATCTAAATTTTCCAAATATATTTTTTTTGAATTTTTTTAAGCTGTTTATCTTTACTAAAATTTGAGTCAAACGATGAACTTTGAAACATCAAAGTCAAATGGGAAAATTATTCAGGGACGGAGGTAGTAATTTATAAGCTATAACACTTGTCGGGATGCCATGAACAGTATGAGTTTGGTTGTTACTTGCATTTTCCTTTTTTTTTTTTTTTTGCCTTATAGTTGTTTAAGGAATAACTCTCTTGTTCCCCTTGAGTTTTATGGTTTTTAGATATTGACCCTTGACTTTTTTATTTTAATATAATAAGCTACTGTCGTACTTTCTCAAAAGCTAAATAAAAAAAATGCCTCCTCATTATTTGTGTGCAATTTTGTGTGTACAACTCTACAACCCTACTATTTTACAAAAGTTTCCAAAAACAAAACCCGCGCTCCCAATTCTCTTAATTACGTAAAGAGCCCTTTCTCTTTTTCAAAATTCGCATATAATCGTAAACATTTTTCCGTTTTACCTCAGTCAACTTTTCCTATTTCCACACCAACGATCTTACTGAAAATTTTACATGACCAAACTATGTATGCGTACTTTGCAAGAATTATACTACCTTCGTTCCTAAAAAAATGGTGCATTTCGTTTATAGCATTTAATCTATGATTTCATTTCTTTAACATTTTAATATGTAAAGTCAAATATTTTAAATGCAAATTATAGCTTAATGCGTGTATTTTCTAAACATATTTTTCTTGAATTTTTTAGTGAATTCTTTTTAGTAATAATTTAATTCTCCCACAACATACAAAAAGAAATGCACCAATTTTTCAAGGACGGAGGGAGTATGTTTCAATGATGAACGAGGCAAATGAATTTATCCCACATACAATTTATCGATAGTCCTCAAATGGTTTTAATAATTGAAAAAGAAACCCCACATTCCTAAAGGTAAAATTTATTAAAGAGTTATTAATTATTTTTTCTATTCATGTAAACCTCAAACACGATGCATGTTAAAAATCGGGCATTTTGAATTTTTAAATCATTTTCATTTTCTTCCTTCTATTAGTTTTTTTAATGAAAATGATCTATCATAATAATATAGCATTGAGATAACTTTTTATCTACATATGGAATAAAACTTTCTTTATCCCGGCGGGTTGCAAAAAAAACAAAAAAACCATTGTGATTTGATTAGTCCACAACACTTGAGAGCTTCACAATGTCTTAATTGTGATGCAATCTAAACCTAAGAGTGATATTTGGGGACCTACCCATGCTTTTCAATAGCTAGTATGAACGTTTAGATTAAGGGTGAGAACTAGCCGAGCCTGAACCTGGCAAGCTTGAGCTTATTACTGTTTAGGCTCAACTTGATTTCGTGAAATCTTCTACATTATGGTTAGAGCTCGGTAGGCAAAAAGTTTGAGCTCGGCTCATAGCTCATTAGGCTTTTAAATCTTTAAAGGATGCAAGATCAGGCAAAAAATCGACAATAGCGAGTACAGGAGATCCTACGACGGGGTGAGGTGGCTCAGAAAAGGAGTGGCCAACACAAGGTGGGAATGTTTGCCGATGGAGCGGTTGGCGGAGGTTGGAGGAGGTCCGGTGAAGGGGCAGCTCACGATTAGAGGTGAGGCGATGGGAGTAGGACCAACAATTAGAGAAAGACAGAGAAAATGGGGGAATCAGGAAGTCAGTGATTGGAAAGTGGGAAATGTGTGGGGAACTGGGAATATACGGAAATGGGATGGGTGGAAGGATGTAATGGATGAGAGATGAGAGAGAGAAAAGATAATTAGTTAATACTCCCTCCGTCCCTTAAAAGTTGTTACAATTTCCTTTTTGGGTTGTCCAAAAAAACTTGCTATATTTTCTTTTATGGAAAGTTTTTTACACCAATTATACATTGTTACCCCTACTTTATATTTTCACTTAGAAAATCTACTTTTATCTTATATTCAAATTTTACCTATTTACCCTCAAGTGAACACATATTCTTAATCAATACGTGCCGGTCAAAATGGTGCATCTAAAAAGGGACGGAGGGAGTATTTGGGGTGACTGTTGACCGACTAGTGATACAAGTGAGGGAGTGAAAGAATATTAAATAAGTAGGGTAATTATGTAGTTTTAATAAGCTCCATTAAGGCTCACAAGCTAAGCGAGCTGAATGTTTTAAGCTTGAGCTAGACGGCTTGTTTATTACGAAATAATTTTGGCTTGAGCTCAGAGTTCACACCTCGTTAGGCAGTAAAGCCAAAGCTCGAAGCGGCTCAGTTCATTACTCACTCATAGTTTAGGTGACTATTTTTATGGGATTCTAAGGTTGCACCAACCTAAGTCATGTTGGCTTCTTTTCAATCCAAGAGCTAGCATAGAAAAGCAGATGAAAGAGATAAGTTTTCAAATACTCCCTACATCCTTGAAAAATTGTCTTGATTCTATTTTGGGTATCCACAATAAATTGTCTTGTTTTCTAAAAGGGAAACTTTCTACCACTAAGCTTACTTAAATCCCCTAGATTCCTTCCTACTTGCCCTCACACAAATAGGTCTCACAAACAATCTACTCTATCCAAGGTTGTGTAAAGCGCGCTTGAGGTGCACTCTAGGCACTGAGCCCCGAGCCAGCAACGCTTATCGCCTCGGAGGAGCCACCACCTTCGATAAGCGCAGGCGAAGCGGTGGTCCTTGCCTGAGGTGTGAAGCGTAGGCTTCAGCAGAAAAAAGCTCTAACATTAATTTGTTATCCTCCAGGGACGGTGGTTGGAAGGGAACCGCTAGCACCGGTGGAATTTTCACCGGTCACTCACTCCTTGCTTCTCTGGTGGCCGATCAACCCAGCTTCTTGTCAGCGTCAAGCGGAGGCGTTGTCACTTCTCTCTTTTCTCTCATCTAGATCGGTTCCTTATCTCTCTCATCTCTGAACCATTTTTCTCATCTTACCGGTGGTTCTACATTTGTTTTAAGCAATCAGAACTCAAACTGGCCTTCCTGCATTTGATCGATAGATCGGTAGAGGGCGGTTGTGTTAGCTTTGGTGAATTTCGTAAAATTGCCTTAGCTAAATTAAATAACAGTTACATCCTCTAACTTTTACATAAAGTTTATATGAGGCCCTATATTATTTTCTAGTGTAGTCTAGTCCCTTAACTAAAGGGTTAGTTGAGTGATTGGACTGTAATGATTAATAGTCTAGGGAATAAACTTAATGGAATAAGATAACTTCAGAAGTGACTATCATGCATCCCTAATTTTCCATCTAACCCTCTCAGTCATAAGGCATAAAATTAAAATCTCACATTAGAGCTTTACATCACTAAAGCATGCGTTTTCGCTTTGCACTTCGCGCTTTGAACCCCTTAGCGCTTTAGTGTGCTTCGTGCTTTTAAAAACCTTGACTCAATCTACATTTCACCAAGGGTCATAATTGAAAAAACGCATATAATCCTCTACTATCCTTAATCTGCACACCAAACTAAATTCTACAATTAACTGAGAACAAAAGGAGTGTGAAACATCACAACATCTAAGATCTTGCCAAAAAATAAATAGAGAATGGTTCACACATGCAACTTTAACATTATAGCATCTTACCTTCAACTAGTAACATCTTGCTTCCATCTTTCTTATTCTCAACCACATCAATGTTTACATAGGTAGCTCCATTGCATGTCTAGGGATCAAATGAGCACATAAGTGAAGTGCAAGATTTTTAACATGATCAAACAACCATATAATATGTTATACCTCATCGAAGGAGTTGTCAAGAAGTTCAGCAAAAGCTACACATTAAGTAAAAAAATTGTGTCAAGAAAGGAGATTAAAAAAGAAAAACAAAAGAGAAGCACTAAAGAGCACAAGTATCATCATGAAAAACATTACCTCCAAGAGCCCATCTATGGCTTGTTGCATTAGAATGTAAAAACTTTGGATGAACTCTAACATGATCTATCCCACCTATAGAACATGAGAAAAGATTACTTTCAGCCATCAAAACATCAAGAACAGAAAACTTGACTCAAAGAATGAAAATTTGAGGAGAAAGGAAACAAGGATCAGATCATCTCCCATATATATAAATATAACAAATCCTTCAAAAATATAAACTTTCTCTTCTTGAAAATTGTTCAAAAGAACCCAACTTAGATCTTAATAGATCTAATGTTATTAAAAACTAGTGATTTGTCATATTGTTACTGTTTTCTGATATCAACTTCACTCAGATCTTAATAGATCTGATGTTACTGAAAACTGCTAGTTTATCAAATACCACTATTTTTTGAAAGAAATAAAAAATAGAGCAAGAATTAGAAGAAGAGAAGAAAGAGAATTGAGAGAATGAAACACAAAATACCAGCACTCAAATCCCAATCGCCGCCAGGAGCTCCCTCAAAGTCCCCAGCCTTCCAGAACTGCCTGGTCGGCCCACGCACGCTAAGTGGGACCTCTGCCACTGGCACCGGATTCCTTGGCGGAAGAGGCGCCAAGAATCCCGGCGGCAACACCACGTCGAGCCCATTCAACTTCCTCTTCTTAGGATCCCTACCGTTCTCGATCCTGGCCCCTCCGGCATCTTCGCCGGAATCGGAATCGCTGCTGCTACTGCTGGAGCTGAGATCAATCACGGCGGTCGGAAATGCAATACTTGTTAACACATCCGGGTCATGCAAAGTCGGGGGCTCCTTTATTTCCTCTTTAACACGAGACGCCATGGCACAAACCTCTGAAAAGTTTAATCCGAGGCTTTTCAACGCAAATATTCAAAAAGACGTAATTCTGTTTGTTTACGGTCGTAACACCAAGATGAATCTGGAAAGTAGTGCCGTGATTAAAAGAAGAAATCATTCATTTTTTATTTTTTTTTAACAAACATTCAAATTTTTAAGTGAATTCACTTTTTTTTTTATCATTTTTTTAGATCTCTAATGATTTTTAGAGATGTGAGTAAATGTTATTCACGGTAAATAAATAGCATGAAATTCACCCGCCCAAAATAGAACAATTGTCTCCAAAACAAAAAAGAACATTAATCTACTTCTTCTTCTTCCCGAAACAAAAAAGAACAACTCCTTGAACATCTTCTCCGACGATCCTCTGCCTCTCAGCTACTCAATCG
>JBBYHH010694789.1:0-10071 GCA_038382905.1 Daphne laureola
TGATCTGAGCTCCGCCTGACCGCCGCCTCGCACAATTGATCGAAGTGATGGTTTGCTGATCGCTCTACCATGTCGTCGGTTCTGGGTTTTGCGTCGTTGGTGTCGCGTTACGTCGAATTTGTTCCAGATAACAGGCGATCGGTCCTCTGGGCTTCTCAGATCTAATCGTGCTTTGCTCTGGTCCTCGCCTTTTCTCTTTGTCTCTCACCCGTTCTCGCTGGACTTCTCACTTCTTGGCTCTTCCTCTACCTGTTTCACCCTTTTAATCAGCCCTCTTCGGTCGGAGTTTCTCCTATAGCGAGATGCTCAGAATCCTCATCATTTCCAGTGTCTTCATCGTGTTCCTCACCTGCGTTAGATCTCTTCTCGTCTGAGTCTTTCTGTTTTTCACCCAAACTCAAATCTTAATCATCACAGAGTCTCTCAAAACCGATAGGAAAGTAAAAAAAAACTCACTCCTAATTTACCTGAAAATCAGGTGATTTCTACTCGCTTCTTTTTTTCAACTTTGAAACCCCCTAATTAAAGCTTCTTTTTTATTCGATGTAGTCTTTTTACAGGTGCTGAAGGTGCTAAAATTTCCACTAAAAGTCTCACCACCGTAGTTCATTTATAAAAGAGGACCACAGAAACAGGGGAACCTTTGTTTGTGTTGCTAATTAAGGAGGAGAACAGTTTGTGGGGCGATTCTTCTTCTTCCCAATGAATATAACCCACAAATTGAATTGCAGACCATGGCATGGCTTGTTTACATGTCTAGATTTTGTCACAACTGACCACAATCATAGTCGGTGTGAGTTTTAGGATCCCGAATGATGAAAATGAGGCCAAGAATGCCCAGAAACTTGTTCAACTTGGAATTGGACAGTGTCAACCCGATCAAAAAGGTTTGCATAGACAACCAGAAGAGTCTCATTCTCCGCTCCTTCACATATCCCGCAAGCGCCTCATCAATCAACCCTTTTCCTTTATATCCTCTGTCCATTATTAGCGCTAACTTGTGCGACAAATTTCTAGCTATCACAACAGCATCTTCTAAAGAGGCAGCTCCGCCCTGTGATATGAATGGACACATGGCGTGCATGGCATCTCCGGCCACTGCCACATTGCCCTTGCTGAAGGACGCTGTTAGAATGTCGTAAGGCGTTCGGTACCACAGCTCCGTCAGATACAAGGAGTCGAGATCGCTTTCCTTAACCAGCTCCACCGCGTGTTCTGGGAAATTCTTCACTGCCTTGACCGCTGTGTCTTTGATGAAGTTTTGATCTTTCTTCCAGCTTCCAGAATCTACACATATAATCACATTAATCTCCTCGTCAAGAAATCACATTAAAAAGGAGATTCACTCTGTTGATGCCTAGTTAAACAAACTACAATTGGCTATATCTCACCTTGAGAATTCAGTGGTCGTGTTAGAAACCAGTAGATAAGTGTATGAGTTACCGGCAGCACGCCCAGTTGAGCATATCCCGAACTGAATACACGAAATGTGTCACCATAGTTGTGACATTTCTGGTAATATGTAAAACCTCTTGTTGCACACCGAGTGAACAAATTTGCAGAACGTATCCCAAGAAATTTCGCAACCTTAGAGTTAAGTCCGTCGCAGCCAATTAATATCTGCCATAGCAGTTACAGCCAGAAAGCGACATGAGGCATGGGACAAACACAAATCATTTAATGACAGACAAACAAAAATTGGATAAAGTTTTGAAAGAAAAAGAGGACCACCGGCCTTAGGTTTGATGATTGATCCATCTTGAAGATGAAGAAGCGGACGGGAAGTGTGAGGATCGTCTGAAACGGAGACGACATTGCAGCCAAGGTAGACGGTGCCGGCGGGCAACGGATCTGCTAACGCCTTGATCAAATCCATTCGCTTCAGACACCGTAGCTCCCCTTTCCTGTCAAAACATGCACCACAGAACCGCCGAATGAGTCGGAAACGACTAGAGATAGATAGAATCGTTGGTGTTTGTTTGTGTACTCACCCTAGGCCCAGATCTCGTCGCTTCGCGTCTTCAACCGACACGAAATCTCCCCTGAAAATACATCAAATCCACATACATAAGGACGTAACCTTGCAGCTGATTTCAAAAAGAAAAAAGAAAAAAAACAAATAGAGACGTACGAGGGGAGATAGAGAGCAGTATGACGGAGGTTAGATGCAACACGGAGGTGATCCAGAGCGCGCCAGCCATTAGGTTGCATGATGATCCCGACGCCGGCGGCTCTCAATGTATCTGATCTTTCCAGTATTATGCTCCGAATCCCTTTCCTGTGAAGAGCAAGGGCGGTGGCGAGGCCGGAAATGCCTCCACCGACGATTACAATCTCTTGCTCCTCCGCTATCATCATCTCCATGTGTGTACTGTGACGGAGCAGGTCACCCAGCTCCTCTATTTAACCACCTACTCAATCAGGAAGTGTCAGTGATTATTATTATTATTATTATTATTATTATTATTTTGTTAAAATGGGTAATTATCCTTCTCTATATTTATAAAAAATTAGGCTCAGTTCAGCGCATCAAAGGTAGAAATTAATTTCTAGCTTTTGTGATTACCATGGCTGATTTGAAAGCATGTCAAGTAAAAAATTATTAATTTATTTTTTATTTTTTAGTTGTAAAATTTTGTCCTTTTTATTGATAAAATGTACAATTAAATAAATTTATTTCCAAATATTTTTCTATTACATTCAAATTTTGAATAATTTTTAGAAATTATTTTCTAACTAGGTGTACTCAACTGAGGCTTAATGTATGTTTTGGTGGTGTAAAATATACTAAAATATAAGAATGTAGTTTTAAAATTTTAAGGGTCAATACGCAAAGGGTAAAAATTAAAATAGGGAGTTTGTCGTTTTCAGGTACTATTGTTTTCAAACAGTTTTTATTTTTAATTTTGTTTACTTGCTGTTCATTTCATATTAATCATAGCTCACTTAATTCTAATTTTTTCTTTTATAAAAATGGTCTTAACAAAATTTATTAATAAAAACTAAAAAATATCTTAAGCACTATTATATTTACAATTAAAAAACAGAATTATAATGAATCATAAAAAATAAAAACTAAAAACAAAAGCTTTTCAGCAAACAATTAAAAAACATAATTATTAGTCATGAGTACTTGATCTAATGATCATGTTTCTCATGATATTTATAGAGGTCTCAAATTCAAACTTCTGATATCCTTAACCCCTACCCATTTGTATAAAAAAAAAAAAAAAAAAAACCAGAAAAACAGAATTATTATGAATGTACATGTTCCGTGTGTATTCGAGGTTTTTTAGTAAAATATAAATCCAAAATATCTAGTTAATATTTGTAAATTTGACGTTTTTTTTTTTTGCTTACCGTAAGCATTAGAATTAATATTGTTAAATTTCAAATTAGTAGACATGTTATTATTTTATGAGTGAGGGAGGAAATGGGGTAGAGAATCTCGACTCATTTAATTGGTGTAGTAGGAGGATAGTGACTGAGACTTGAGGAAATTATGAACACAATTTTTTCCCAATTTGGAAAAATTTGTACTTTAATTATTATACTATGAGTCCCCCCTCCTTCCACCATCCATTAATTAAACTATATTCTTGCGTCCGGCTCTATTCACCAACTATTTTAATGAAAATTCATAGTTGGTGAAATATCAAGGCTCAGTTCAGTGAAATAATTTCTAGATTTTTTTAGATTTTGTCATTCCCAACAACAAGAAAAACGGGAGTAAAATATGAGAATGTCTATTTTACCCTTTACATATAGACTTCTTTTTATGCATTCGTTTACCGACAATTATGTAAATTGATGAACTTTTTGGATCTAATTTTGTCATTACATTTCTTACTATTTGTTTGAAATTTGAACTAAACCTAGAAATTTTTTCCCTGATGTTGCGCTGAACTGAGCCCAAAGGCTTAAATACACAATAGTATCTTGAATTATGACAAATGGTACAATTAAGGGTCACAAAAAAAATCACGCAAGAAATGGCCTGAATTATTAAAATCGTGTAAAAGAGGGTCTCGACTCAGTTGACACGGCACATGATCGCACGTGTTTCGACGGCGGTTTGAGTTTCTAACAGAGGTGAGGGTTGCTTGTAAGATTTCGGAAATAAGGATGAGAATTTAAAGTTCCCAAATTATTTTCGGAGGAAAAAGCAGTGTTTTTTTTTTTACAATGAGCAATCTAACATGCGCCTCACCGGTTACTTCTGAGACGGATTCAATGGACTCTGATGATCTGGCAACGTGCGATGGCGTCTTGGTCTGGAGGACCAGCAGAGGCGACGCTTGTAGAGGCTCTGTTAGAAACTCAAACTGACGTCGAAACACATGCGGTCACGTGGCACGTCAACTGAGTCGATGCCCCCTTTAGACGATTTTAATAGTTCAGGCCATTCCTTGCGTGATTTTTTTTTAGGTCCTTAATTGCACCATTTGTCATAGTTCGGGGTACCATTATGTATTTTGGCCAATACCAAAATACATCTGTTTTAAGTCTTATGTTTCTTTCAGTTCCAGCATTTTACAATTGTCCCGGCGCGGCATCTGCTCACAACGTCAGTTCTTTGTCATCTTCAATTTCCTTCTCCTATTCTTTTTCTTCTTCAATTATCGTTGAATCCCAATTTCTATCCCGTTTCTGATCTCCTTCGTCTGCGAGATTTCTTTTTTTTTTTTCCGATTTCAACTCTGACTTTTGTTTCGTCGGAACTTACTCCAGCATTGGAGATCGCAATTTGCCTCACCGTCGTGATTCATTGTCGGAGGGAGATCACGATTCGCCTGATCGTCACGATTTGCCATTCGATCTGAGATCCAAGACACCGTAGCGAATATCTAGAGGCCACTATCGGAGGAGAGAGATGTCGGTGACCAGAGGCAAGCTAGATCGGAGACTTTCGCCGTAGAGCTTCCGTATAAAGGTCCAGATCTAAAACGTTATCGTTATTGGGGTGTAGATCTAGAGACTTCATCAAAATGGCCGGATTTGTTCTACCGTTGTTGCTTCGCCAGAATCTGGATTTTTTTTTGTTGAATTGTGATCTTATGCCGTTCAGATCTGTACTGAGTAAGACGTAACCGACCACGAAATTTGGAGGTGAGGAACCAGACAGTTTCCAATTATTTTTCAGACATTATATCATTTTCTAATAGACATTATAGAAACGTGTAAATAAGTAAATAAACATTATAAACTCTTTTAATAGACAGTATTACATATCACTTCAAATACTATGGAATTGATTATAAATTAACAAAAAAATATTTATTTTATGTTATTAACGCTTTTATACATTACAAAACAGTTTTCAATATTTATTTAGATAGTATATCATTTTTTAATAGATATTATAGAAATGTGTTAAATAAATAAATAAACAGTATAAACTGTTGTAGTAGACAGTATTGCATATCACATTAGACAATAGACACTATGCAATTAATTACTATAAATTAACGAAAATTATTTTTTATTATGTTAGAAACGTTTTTATAAATTACAAAATAAGCTTTTTCGATACAATTAATTGATTACAATGAAA
The DNA here is from genome assembly GCA_038382905.1 of Daphne laureola. Lineage (NCBI taxonomy): Eukaryota > Viridiplantae > Streptophyta > Magnoliopsida > Malvales > Thymelaeaceae > Daphne > Daphne laureola. The sequence continues at coordinate 5,555 of JBBYHH010694789.1, forward strand.
TAGACAGTTTCTCTATTACCGAAATGTGTAAAGTAAATAATTAAACAGTTTTTAATATTTATTCAGACATTATATCACTTTCTAACAGATACTATAGAAATGTGTAAAACACTAAATAAACTCTTGTACAATACTAAAAAGACAGTATTGCATATCAATTTAGACACCATACAATTAATTATAAATAAACAAAAAATTATGGAAATTACAGCGATGGCGATGTCGGCGGTGGCAATGGTGATGACGGTGGTGTCGGTGCGGTGATGGCGGTTCCATCGGCTGCGGAGGTGGTGTCGACAGCAGCGATGATGCCGGCGGATGCGGCGGTGGTTCTGGCGGCAACCACGGTGGTTCTGACAATAGCGGTGATGGTTCCGACAACAACGGTGATGGTTCCGGCGACATCGACGGTGGTTCCAGTGACCATGGCGGTGATTTCGGCGACTACTAAGGTGGTTCTAGTGGCCGTGGCGGCAGTGAGGGTGGTGGTGAGGGTTGATGATGGTTTTGGATAAAAAGGGTAGTTTAGTTCTTAAAATTTTAGTTAATTAATTATATTAATTAGATAGTTTTAGGATCCATTACTGATTTTTCTAACTAAAGGTAAATAAACTGGCTAAATAAAATGGCTGATTTTCTTGCTATGGAAATCAAGGTCAATTTGAATGTGTAAATGAGGAAAGAAAAGGCCTAAAGGAAGAAAAGTTGGCTAAACTACTTTTTCAGTCCCACTATTATGCAAAAATTTCTTTTCAAGTTATAAAAAAAATTATTTTATCATACAAGTCTTAAAACTTTGGTAAAATATTAAAAAAAAAGTCCCAAATATCTATAATATGGCTTGCCATTATAGATTAAAAAAAAATAGTTTTTTTCTTCTAACAAGAGTCTTACTCCCTCCGTCCCTATTTAATAGTTACGTTTGACTTTTGAACTTTTGTTTGACTCATTTTTTAATAGGAAGGAGTTCCTCAAAAAAATTGAAAAAAATATTTTTAGAAACTAAACACATTGATTTATCTAATGTATATATGTTACTTAATTTTATATATCAAAATGTAGAAGAAAACAATACATAGATTAAATATTAAAAAAGAAACGTAATTATTGAAAAGGGGACGGAGAGAGTAATATTTTATAAAATAAAATAAAACCTATCACGATATTTTGAACAAATAAAAAATTACTAAATATTTTTTATTTAGTTCAGTTTTACTTTAAACATTTATCACATTTTCAACTTTTAAATAAATTACAACTTTATACTTGAAATGAAGTAATTCATATGATTAGATATTGTCTACTATAACACATTCCTCTCATTTCACACTTTTTTTTTTTTGTAGCTTTTACATGTTATTACAAACATTTTTTTATATATTAAAACTAAGGGAACTATGAGTATTTAATACTCCCTCCGTCTCTAATTTATTGAAATGTTTTTCTCTTTGACCGTCCTTAAATTATTGAAACGTTTCATTTTTTTAATAAATTTTTGCATACTCATTTATTATATTACCCATCAAAGAATTTCTATCTTTATTAATTTATGTTCTTCCAACTTTATCTCTTTCTCTCTCCACTTATCTGATCAATTTCTTCTCTCTCCTTCAACCCCACCACGCTCAGCGCAACCTATACCATCTTCTTCCCCAAACCCTCATTGCAAGTTCTTTTGTTTAGTTTGTCAATGGATGTTCTTTTGTTACTTCTCTCCGTCATTTGTTCTCATCCTCCTCTATAAAGTGATGTCTTTTGTCTGGCGGAGGTCAAGGTCCTCAACGAGCCATAGTTTGAAAATGACTCCATGAACAGAGTAATCCGATTATGTAGACTGAAAAATGCACAAATGGATCTCTATTTGTTCGGTTTTATTTTTTCTTTTCATTTTTGTAGTTTATTAACTCAAATATAGAATAAATCTATCAAGGTAGAAGAAAGAATTTGATGAAAATGTTTGTAAAAGGAAAGAGAAAAGGTATTGACAAGATGAGAAGGTGAAGTTCAACAAGGGGTATATGGGGAGAGTGAAAAATTTCTTAATAAACGTACTGAAATAAAACGTTTAAAAAATAATAGGACAGGGGGAGTATGAATTTGAAATTACCAATTTATTTTTAAAAAAATGTAAGATAATAAATAAATTATCCCCCGCATGCTACAATTTTTTGAGCCCTAGTGTCCGTTGTGATGGCCAATTGGGAGGGAATGGAAAGAGGGGGTGTCGATGAGGAAGGAAGGGATAACATCGCACTATGAATCTAAGCTCATTTTGGGTTTCATGTATGTTGAGGGTGGGGCGAGTGGACTGCGGTCACATATGTTGCAAATCTAGTTGCGGCTGATGAGAGAGGTGGTGATGATGTTGGTGGTGGGCAACCAGTTACGATTGCAGATTTGGGTGTTGAAGATGGTAAAGGGCTTGTAGTGGAATAATTAAAGATATAAAGTTGATTCGTATAGAGAAAATAATCAATTTTGTCACCGACATTTGTTTAAACATCAATTTTTTGCCACTATTTTAAAAAGGTCTTTCATTATCGTTATTTTTTATTGGGACAACTTTTCCTACCAAACATTGATTTTGACCACATTTTACCACTTAATTCATTAACGACAGAAATATTTTGTAACGGGCTTTCATATGGCATCCATATCATTATTTTAATAATCACTTTGACCCAAACTTTTAAAAAATGAACAAATTATCCCTAAATTTGTAAATTTTACAATCTCACTCCTCCTTTCTAAAATCCCATCCGCATGGCTCATCCTCTCCACCCTGATACGATGGCCTCACTACTTGTTCGGACAGTGACAATTCTTCTCTTAATTTCCCTCCATAATCTCACATGGTTGGTTGCTTATGTTGGAAATATGTTCTTGAAGAAGTTGATTAGCCAAAAACAAGGAAATAAATAAAATAAAATAAAATAAATAAATAAAACTATCTTTATGCATATCAAGTTACAAGGTTAATGGTTCATATTAAGTTATTGGGTAAAATTAATGCTAGATAATGATAATTTAATAGGTCAGTTTTAATGCTAGATTTCAAGAGTCATTTTCATATATAAATAGGGTGCAAGCTATGCATAAAGGAAAATGCTTTATAACAAGTTCACACAATGTAGACACAATTCCTATAATGCTCTCTTGCACATTTCTTTCACTTTCCTCTTCTTTTGTTCTTTTCACATCTTCATAAAAACACCAACAACTTAGGCATCGAGAAAACCTCTTATTCCTCCTTGTCTAACTCACAAAACTTCGATGTCTCGACTCCAACTATCATCCCCAAAACCTACCATTGAGAACAAAGCATTGTCACCGTCCAATAACGAACCAGAGATCATCAAAGAAGTACTCTCACAAACTGTCAAGCCCAAACCATACTTCTAATTCCATAACTTCACACGAAATTTCACCAACAGTTGGTGGGCATTATCAAGATCCATGAAAAACAAAGCATCCATTTTGTCAAGATGGAAATTGAAAAGTTGTTACCACTATCATCCAAGATCATTGAGAATTCCCCTAGACTGGAATCTGAAGAAGCAACCAACATTTGTAGCTTGAGCTTCAGTGAGAGCGAGTCGACAATGAGTCAATAACGCTCACAAAAAATAGAGAATTGACAATGAGGAGGTGATGTAGAGAACATCCAAATCTCTAGCAAAGTTACCTTCGCTACAATGAAACGTGACTTAATGTCTAAAAGAGAGTCGGTTGTGGGGCGAAGACATGACTGATCCCTTGGGAAAATGGTAATTCAAAGAAAGGAATGGGTTAGATGACATGAGCTAAGGGAGGTGAGTGCCTTGGCGGTGGGTGTTTCAACAAGGTCGTTAGAGCCTTATAGGTGGGTGCCGCCGGAGTTGAGTAACTTCAGAGATAGGTGCCGTAAGAGGTGAATGATGAAGATAACGAGTGGTTTATGATGTAGTAGTGAGTTTGTAGATTTTAAAAAAATTCAAGGTTTAGGTCAAAATTCACCCCAAACTAGGTAAGCACTAGATGACTTTAACGGAGAAAGTGAAATTGTTGTTACTTTTTCCCTTGTACCTTGCTATATCTTTTTTTTTTTTAGGGAATGTTCTCATTCGATATCCGACGGTTTTTTGGCCGAGAAAGTAGCAAAAGCAAGGACTGGGCCCTAGACAAACAAGGACTAGCTCTAAGCAATAATGAGTAATAATAAAACTAAGTGCCAAATAACTTAAGGTTATAAAGCAGACAAAAGCAAACCACCAAAGAGCATAAACTAGAATCCAAAAAACAGATGAAGGGTACATCAAAAGACGAGAGAAAATGGAGCTGAAGATTGATGAAGTGCATGAGATAAGGTGATAATTGTCACATATTCATATATTTTTACCTTCATACACATGCTATTATTGAAGGTTTGTTAGTACTTAGTGTGGGCGCGAGCTTGTTTTGCAGATATTTCGTGTCACGAGCAAAAAGGAAAGAATCTGGTGGGAAAACGTAAGGAAAAGTGAAGTGGAGGACCCAAA
>JBBYHH010694800.1:0-10070 GCA_038382905.1 Daphne laureola
GGTGGTAAAAATGATCCAACCCTCAAACATTAAGGGTAATTTGATATATTTTTCCAAAGAAAAAAGGTGGCGAGGGTTTAAAATCGAGAGGAAAAGTTGTGAGATATTTTTTTTAGAAATTATGTTGTTTTAAGGAAAGAACACTCTTTCGAAAAATATGGTAAACCCAATGGTTAGTCTTTCACTTTACTCAATATCCTAAATGATTTTTTTTAGTTTATTTATCTATTTTAGTCCATTAACTTCATAATTCGTTATCTTTCGGTAAGTGACTAATTATACTTTTAATGAATATTATGATCATTAAAATTTTAATATAAGTACAATTTAAAACCCAAACTTTTAAACCGGACGGGGATAAAAACTTGAAATAAGTTGAATAATGCACAACCTTTTTTCTCGCAATTCCTTCATATCTCTAAACATTTTTATTGTTAAGCTTGTTTCATTCTCATAACCTAATGTTTCATTTACCTTGAGGTTAGGTTATATAGATACAAATCGTTATAGAAAAAAAAAGTATTCTCTCTTTACAGAGAGACATTTTAAGTACAAAACTGTAAAAACTATTATGGTTGAAGTGAATAATACCTTCTAAACTGACTTATGTCTCGTTTAACAATAACTCTTTCAAACAATTATAGCGTTTTGGATAATTCTTTAATGATCAAAATCAAACAGCTACAACTAAATGTTAAATTCAACCCGTAGATAACTTCTCTCATACTACATCAATTAATTGATTTGTTTTAATTATTTTACATTATTTAATTTATAATTTTATTTATAAATATTTAGATATATAAAATTAAATAATTTATATGAAGTTTCTAAATATATATATATATATATATATATTTTACTATTTATCTTTATAAAAATTTAAATTAAACATCACATCTTCAAATATAAATGTCAAATTGATCAATTAACGGAATAGCGAGTACATAATTGCTACTTTTTGCCGCAAAATTTGTTGTGGATAGGAGAGTGTCTTTGACTCTAAACCCAAACATATTTTTGTGGGTATATTGAAATTATAGGAATATTTAGCCTACACAATTAGCCATAGCAGCTAGTCTCTTGTCATATCTTGCACCAAGTGATAATTAACCTATTACTCCTACTCATTCCGCATGAACCAACTTGCACCTACAAATCTAATTAGCATGCTTATCATGATCCATCAAGATTTAGGGTTCCATCCATCTTTCAAAGTCTAGGGAACTATAATTGGACCCATTAAGTGTTCTACATGAATTTCCCTACCTAGCTAGCTTTATCTCGTTTTATTTTTTCTCTTTGCTTTATATAGAATCCCATATGTGTTCTATGTTTTTTACCCATCTTGTGCTATTTCGGGACTTAAATTTAGTGACCGAGCCAATTATTGGATCTATTCATCTTTAAAATATGATATTTCAGTTAGGGGTGTAAAACGAATTGAGCCGTTCGCGAGCCAATTCGAGCTCGGACTTGAATCACATTAAACGAATCGAGTTTCACAAGTTACGAACCCGAACTCGAACTCGAGCTGAAAATTTAATTCGAGTTGTAAAATGAGCTGAGCTCGAACCAGTTCGCGAGTCAATTCGAGTTAGGAGTATAAAACAAACCGAATCATTTACGAGCCATTTCAAGCTCGAGCAATCGAACCACGTTAAATGAGCTGAACTTCACGAGCCACGAACCCAAGGAAGATGATGGTTTGAGATAATTTACAACTTATTTTTTATTTTTTTCTATTTTAATTAATTAAATACTTAAATTTTTCGAGCTCACGAACTATCGAACCGAACTCGAACATTAAACGAGCCGAGCTCGAGCCATTTTTTTTTAGCTCCGCTCGAACGAACTCGAACTCGAACTCAAACCACTCCCACGAACTCGAACCCGAACTCTCGGTTCAGCTCGTTATCACCCCTAGTTATGACTCATGAGCTTGTCCCATTGATGGGGAAGAGAATAAATACCATCATGTAATCTAGGTCTTATGCACTCGTTTTGGCACCTTTGTTCAGTGAAACAAGGGCCCCCCATTATTTGTCTCATGCCGTTTTCAGCTATAAAAGTAGTATTCTGAAACCCTCTCTGCTCTACACTTCATAAGACAGTTGTGGGGGTCTTCAAAATTGCAACAAAAAATCTGGCTCTACCAATAACCCTTTCCACTTCCAGAGGCTCTTAATGGGCCTTTCTCAAACTGAATCTCCAACACCTCCTCACCTGTATCCTGAAGCCCTCCAGCTTAAGCTCTATCAGGCTTTCATATTCTCTATTCCCATACTGTTTTCAATAATTCTCATTCTCTTGTTCTACTTGTTCTACTTAAGGAGAAGAGCGTCGAACCTCGCACGCCGGCCAGCAAATCGTCCACCTGCTATTAGCCATGCATCAACTTATTTACCCTCGGTACGATCCTTCTTCTTGCTGCCATGCAACTTACATATGCAAGTGACCCATTCTTCCACAAGCAGAAGAACAGAAGATCTTCAAGGGGATGATAAACCTCTTTTGCAATCATATAGTATGTATATCTCTATTTCACTGGTACAGTAACTTGTTTCTCATAGGGTTGTCACCTGGATATAAAGGAAGAGCTCAAAGAAAAGTTGGCATTTGTAAATTTTGATGAAGAATTGCAGAAAAGGGACACACTGTAAGTTCTACCAACAGTTTGTTACCCGCTTTTACACCCCAAAACTGCTAGTGCTATGACCTCAAGAATAATGCAGTCCATCATTAGTCATGGCCACAGTAGTTCTGCCCATGTTTAAAAAAACCATGCATAAGATGGTATTCATTCTGTTGACAAGTTGGAAGTCTCCATTAACTTTCAATGACAACCAACGATAGTTGTGTCATAGGATGATAAGAACCAAATTCCTTCCCAAGTGGGAAATGGGAATATGCTTTTTAGTATTTTCTTGCATGGCCTTTATTGCTTTTTCTCATTTTCTTTTTGGCGTGTCAGCAGGAATAAACTCAATCAGCATAAGCATCCATAACAAACAGTTCCAAAATAAGTAAAGCTAAAGAGAATCTTGTAGGATGCATAGATAGGAGCTGTTGCATGCCATAGAATATACATTTCACCCTCATTCTTTTGCCATGTTACTCTCAAGTTCTTAACTACAGACATAAGGGGCTTTGTGGGTTATATTGGTCTCTGAGGTCAGATTTCTTATAAAATGTTGGGGTAACAATTGCTTCCCTATAACTTTTCCTAAAGTGAGACAACCAAAATTCTTAGCCAGAAGGCACAGTTTGGAATGAGTAATTAGCAGGTTAAAGAATTACCTGATTGAGAAGCTAATGAATTTCCTCCCTACAGATGCTGTGTTTGCTTGGGTGAGTTCCAAATGGAGGAGGGATTGCTGCAACTTCCTTCCTGCAAACATGTGTTCCATGAAGACTGTCTGCACCATTGGCTCCACTCTAGCTCAACTTGTCCACTCTGCAGATGCCCAGTTTTTCCAACTACAAAGCTGAAAAACCAAAATGCAGACTCCAACAGCACAGGGGCTGATGCTAGTTCTACCATTAGAGGTTCCTCAAATGCTGAATCTGTTGTGGTGCACATCCCAGGTGGTTGTTAATCTAGTTCACTGTTTCTCAACCCCATCAGCAAGAGATGTTGCTGCCAAATAAGAGGAACAACCAAATCTGGACAACTTATGTACCACTGTTAAAGCCTGCACGCCTGAACATGGCAGCAGATTCAAACCCTTTGTAATTGCAGAAGGAAACAGATCATAGATAATCTGAGAATTCAAGTTCTATACACTGAATTTTGGAAAGTAGTACATGTAACCACAATTTAACTCGAACAAAGCCTGGAAATTTCATGCCCACACAATGTACACCAGAACAGTTGCAAAGCTAACCAAGGATCCAATCAAGAGTCTCCTTTCAAACTTCAGGATGCAAACAACTCAAGAAAATTGAATAAATAGTGACTGGATTGATTCACCAAATGAGATTACCAGTTTATCTTTAACCATCAATCTTGGTGGACAACTTTGAGATGTTAAAGATATTACAGAACCCGACTAGAAGCTTCATCAACTCAGTACATTCAACCTTACCTGCATCTTTGATATAGAACCCCCACTGATGCAGAAAAAATTGCAGAAGCATTCCTCCACAAAGAGAATGCGTTTATTCCTCTTTCCACAATAATAAAGAAAATCGCAATTAAGGCACAGAATTTATACTCGTTCAAGAGAAGTACCAAAGGATCCCAAGTTAAAATTGAGAGACTTAAGAACAATACCGTCACAATTAACATTCAGGAACATTGAAAGGGTTAGAATACCGCACTAGATTCTTCAAATCGAACAAGAAGCCAGAGAAATCAAAATAATTCAGCAGATCCTAGATACAATTCAAATCCTACCGAGAGTCAATCTAGCAGTGAAACCTCAAGAGCTAGTGAACTTGGTAACAGCCTTCGTCCCCTCCGACACAGCATGCTTAGCGAGCTCACCGGGAAGCACCAATCTCACAGCAGTCTGGATCTCGCGTGAAGTAATCGTAGGCTTCTTGTTGTACCTAGCGAGCCTGGCGGATTCCTGAGCGAGCTTCTCGAAGATGTCGTTGATGAAGCTGTTCATTATCCCCATCGCCTTGCTGGAGATCCCGATATCAGGATGGACCTGCTTCAAAACCTTGAAGATGTAGATCTTGTAAGTCTCGACGCTCTTCTTAGACCGTTTCTTCTTCTTGTCGCCGGCGGCTCCTTCCTTCGGCAGCTTCTTCCCGGCCTTCGGAGCCTTCTCGCCGACGGTGGTTTTCTTCTCCTCCGCTGGCTTCTTCTCGGCGGGCTTCTTCTCTGCTTTTGGTGCCATTATATCTTTTTTCAAAGAAAGAAGAAGAAACTGGGGATTTAGATCTTTCGAATTGTAAGTTGTGAGGCGAAGAGATGGTTTTCTGAATCGAGAGGATGAGAGTATTTATATTGGATTGAGGGACGACGGAGATTGGTGCAATTTAGCACACAAGGATCGATGACGTGGCATTCATAGCGCGCTGTGGGTTAGATCATTTTTAACAGTTACGATTGTTTAGGAGTACAAGGATTGATGACTTGGCGTGGTCTCCATTTCCAACAAAATCTTCACAATAGGCGCCTTCAAACTTAGGTTCGAGTGATTTTTTCAACTTTTCACTATCCTTTTTTTACTGATGATTTTTCTAATTTTTCACCTTTTAAAATTGGACTTAAGGTGAATTTTTGAGGAGTGAATTTGTAAAATTCATGGTAATTTTTCCACTGATCGCTGCCGGCTGCCGCTGCTTCTGAGTCAAGAAATTCTAACTAATTAAGGAAGCCACCAGGCTCGAATCGGTGCTCTGTTTGAGGCATCATTGGCGAAGCCACGGTGGGGACGGGTTCTGGAGGATCAGGATGAGATCGATTCATTCGATCTTCTTCTTCTTCCTTCTTCTAGTTCGGAACGGACGACAGAGGGAAGCGATCAAGACGGAGAGGCAATGATCGACGATGGAGGAGAGAGAGAGAGAAGACTGGCAGCCTATGAGGTTCACTGGTGGAGCTGCGATGGAGCTTGCGGCCGGACCCGAGAGGGCTGAACAGAGGAAGCTATCAGGAATCGATTCTTCCTCCTCTTCAGTCTTCATCTTCTTCGTGGAGGACTCGAGTCTTGACTGGGACAGAGGAGCGAGATGGCCGATGAAGTAGTTTCCCGATCCAATGCTGCTGTCGTCCTTTGCCGGCAGGTTCGCCGACTTGGTCGCCGCCGCCTTCACGTCGCCAGATTTCTTCTTCCGGAACTTCGAGTTAATTGAATTGACCCTGGTTTGGTCTTGGTGCAGAATTTGTTCATGGGTCAGAACCTGGTTGGCCTTTTCTTCCCGGAGGTCTGAACAGGGTCCTCCGTCTTTGCAGAGAAAAAAACAGAGAAGATAGGTAAAGATGAAAAAAAAATGAGGGGGAGGTGAGTTTTGAAGGTGAAAAAAAATATAAATTCACTGTGAATTTGAGCACAAATCCGGTGAGTTTTTTTTACTCCAGGTTCCAACTTTGAAACCCCATAATTCCTTTAAAAAAAAAAACTTGTTTGTTTTTTGTACCTTGTTTAAAAAAGAACACAATTTAATAAAAAGAGGTCATTTAATTTTTTGTGTGGAAATAATAATAATTACTTTGAAGGGAAATGCAATGTCTTGTGTCTTTTTCTTAATTATTTATATTTTACACAAGAAGCATTCAGTTGCTAAGCTACAATGGATGTACCCTTCAAAAAAGAAAAAGAAAAAGAAAATGATATAATGGATGTAACATATTCACAAACTCCATGAGTATTTTTTTTTGTTTTATCTGTTTCATATTAATTGGCATGTTGTTTAGTTTTTTTGGTTTTCTTAAAATTTTCATCAACATCCATAAAAAAAAATGGAATTTTGTATTTATCAACTAACCATTAAATCAATATTTTCTCTCCCACCTTTGGTCCCTCATAAACATAAAATCTATTTTCAAATTTCACGAAATTCTTCAAAGAAAATTATTAAAACAAACAGAACTTCTTAAACCGTTTGTCTTATTAAAACTTTCAAGATCACATTTTATCTCTAATGTTTCTCACAAACATCTCATGCTTTGTTTTTTTCCCCCTCCAACCTAATTAATTTTAAGATTAAATTTCCTGAACACTCTCTATATATGTTTGTATGAGCTAAAATATTACTTTAAATATTTGTATTTAATTTCAAATTTCACCGGACAAAGGAATATTAGTTTTTTTTTTTTTTATAAAAAAAACTTAGATTTTATTCGTATTATTTTAATTTGAAGGACGGTTAAAATTGAGCAGTTAACGGACCACCTGATACGAGAATGGCTTTAGACATAACAGCCGGATATACGGCTACTATTTGCTGGCGTCTAAATATTTACACCCGAGCCAGGATCAGCTACGTCTCGCCTATAAGAGACCATACCATCGCCCATTAATTATAGTCATTTACAAAACGCCATGTGTACAATGGTCCTACCTGATTATCTAGCCATTCACGAAACGACACCTGTAAAGTTGGGATTGAGGAATTTGAACCGACCTTCTCTTCTGTGGGACCCTTATACATAACACATAGACATTCCTCCATCCACAATACATAGAAGCAATTGACAGAATTGCCCTGGGTTGGTTTGCACTTTCTTGCTACTGAAGGCAAGTTAGCTAGTATGGACTATAGAGTGGGCAACATTTTCTATCCCGATTCCAATCATGCACTCCATCCCTCGTTTTCAAATAGATCTAACTTTTCAACCCTTGTTTTATTATCTCTTTATCCTATAAAATTGTAATCTCTCATTCCCTAAATAATGAAATGTTTATTTTTTAGTATTTAATTTATTTAATTTATGATTTTATTTTTTAATTATTTTAAAATATAAATTTAAGATTTTTATATATAAATAAAAATTTTATATATCTATTTTATAAATCTATTTTATTTATATTTTTTTCTACTTTAGAATAATATTGATAAATTAAAGTTAAATGAATATCAAAAGTCAAACATTTCATAATTATTTTAGGATGGAAGAAGTAACTTTTATTATATTTGGCTGATCCACTTATTTTAAAATTAGAATCCATGAGACTTACAGTTTCTTTTTATTTATCTTAAAGTTAGGTCTAGCAAGATTTCTCTTTCTTTCTTTTCAAAATGAGGGTAAAATTGTCACAATTGACACTTTCAGCTAGTTTCCTTTTTCTTGGAGGACGGTTGACAAGCATAAATCTGTTAGAAGAAAAGAGGGAGTATAGAGACACATACTCCTTCCGCTCTCTAAAACATAAATTATTTATTTTAGATATTTTATAATATTTAATTTATGATTTTTTATTTATTTATATTTAGACATCTAAGCTTAAATATTTTTTATGCGTATCATAATTTGGAATATAAATTTTCTAAATAGAATTTTTTAGAATTTTTTTGCATTATTTTTCTTTATAAATATTTGAATCAAATATTGAATTTTGAAACAGTAAAAACAAATGGTTCATTTTTTAAAGACCGGAGGGAGTATATCTTTTAAGCAAAAAATCGCTAAAACAAGCAAACTCCAAAACAGAACAAAGAGACAAATATAGATCACTAAGATCAGAAAAGACTCAAGAAATGCTAAAGGGGTTCATCAACTAGAACTCCCAAGAGAAAATTGAGAGGCATCCTCTATGTTTAAGCCAAAGGTAAGATTGCAGTTGGATTTCGGAAATTATTGTTAAAGAGCTCCTAGAGATATTTTGCATTACCAACCTATTGCATCCCTTCCGAATTTCCAAAGTCGGAATTACTCTACTGCTTGCCAAATCTCCTGAAGGACATCCTTGCATGAAAATGGAAGGTCCTCAATGGACAACAAGAACCCAACCAAAAGACAACACTAGAAGCATGTTGAATTCCACATTGTATAGACAAAAGAACAACACAATATGGCATGATCTACTGTTTCCGGCTCCAAATTGCAAAGAAGACATAATATGTCTTGCAGCTGAATTCCCCGACACTGAAGTTAAACATTGACAGGATTGAACTTGCGATGTGCTCAACTCCATACCTTATAAACCAAGCACTTCAAGCCCTATGATAAGGTTTTGCGCACCAACCTGCTCTTTTTACAAGGATTATGAGTGACTTCATTGATTGCTTTTTTTTTTTGTGGATATTTTTCAATGTTTAGTGAATTTGTGATGTTTGTTGCTATGCCCAGTTGTCGGTGGTAGACACAATAACGCACAAAGATCTTTTTTTATTGCTATGCCTAGTTGTCGGTGGTAGACACAATAACGCACAAAGATCTCTTTTTTTTTTTTTAAACAATAAGGCTAAATTTTATTAGAAAAAAATTCCAACAAAACAAATCATACTCAAAGAGTAGCAACACCATACATAGGTGCAAAAGTATCTGAGTCTAACGCTTAAACTAGGACGTAACATAAAGTTAGGATCAGAGTGACAAAGTGACCTTGGATTTCCTCAATCCTGCCTATAAAGGCTTGCGAGCACCATCATTGTCATGACGAAATGACAGATTGGTAATGCGAGTCTCCAATACCCCTGATGTAACACCCCAATTTACCCACCCAGAAATTTTAGGGGGAAATTTGAAACTTTTTGAACATAAATTTCACAAACGATAAACGTGAGTGTTACACAACCAAAAAAAAAAAAGATAAGTGCAACGGAAGAGAGCTAGAGTCCGTTTTAATTCCTAACGATAACTTCCTAACACCAGATAGCCATATCGAGAAGTTACAGCGCGTCTCCACCCGATAACTGCTCCTCCTCGAAGTACGTCTACCTGTACTCCAACTCAATGAGGTTGGCATATTAATCCTCCCCGTAGAAATCCCTCTAATTAAAGGGATGAACGTCCATTTGCTCAGTGGATGACAGATTACAGGCCCTTCACAAGGGTCGTAATGCTTCCTCAAATAAACAAATTCAAGAGTAATGATTCTAAGCATAATAGATTACAACATATTAATATATATAGTTCAACATGAAATCAATAATAAATCAGACAATCCTAGTCCATGCCAAGATCTAAATGCAGAAATGCTATTCGATTTAATCACTATATGTCATAAAATATTTTCAAAACCATTTTTCAAAAAAATGTCGCTAGATGAACCTAGGACGGTGGGTGTGTACAACACTAACAAATTCAACATTGTATTAAAAAGGTTGTAAGAAACATACATAAAAGATTCATCGTTACAAACTAAAGATTAAACCTATGAAACATATGAAAAGTACATAAACAGATGTTGGGGGCTAAAATGTCAGAATCATAAAAGATAAAGGAGCCTTAAAGATTATAGGGTTTCATCAAACAGGGAAAAACATATAAAATATGGAACACCAAATTTTAAAAAACTATAAATACACTACGTTTTGGAATTTTTTTTCGTTCCAATTTATTATAGCCATCTACTTATCATATAAAATACACTTGTCAGATATAAATACAAACTAGTTCTAATACCCACATACGGGATTCCAAAAATTAATATATTTAATAAATTTTA